>JBCJKH010018942.1:1473-17762 GCA_039877255.1 Loriculus beryllinus | reverse complement strand
TCATAGAATCATAGAATCGTTAGGGTTGGAAAGGACCTTAAGGTCATCCAGTTCCAACCCCCCTGCCATAAGCAGGGGCACCTCACACTAAACCATGCCACAGAGGATAATAGAGAACTCCTTCGGGAGCTGCAGTTCTATCTCCATTGAGTCTTTGGGATTAAAACTGGGTGACCAATGGGTCTAAATTCACTCCAGAATTTAGAAAATTAATTTAATTTTCTAAATTAGAAGCTTTTCTTGTAGCTGGAGGAAGTAATACTTAGAGCGTATTCTGTGAGTCCTGGTTCTACAGTAAAGCCCCCAATTCTGACATGAAAGATTGCTACATTCCCGAAGTCCAAATTCACTGTGTTTTCTCCTATTTTAAGATCAAGAGATTATGAATTCTTTTGCTACAGCTCCTAAAATTCCTAATGTCTCCTTTACCTCTGTGTGTTTGGAGACCTTCATCACTTCTTGCCAGCTGATGTTTGTTGATGCGGTTTTTCTTCCTTTCCTGTTTCTTTTCAGCACAACACAAAATAAGTGTGCATTATTACAGATGTCCTATTGCCCACCCCACCACCTCCACAATGGTACTTCAGAAGCTGTCAATCTGTCTCTGGAGTTGAATAGTGCAGTGCAGCTCCTGGGTTTTAAATGCTTAAATATAAAAGAAGGCCTATTTGAAATATGAAAAGTGTATGATTCATGAAATAAGGAAACAGTAACTTGATCATAACAAATATATTTGACCTTTAAAGCAGTAACAACAAACATTAAAAACACTCAAGTTCTCCTTTGCTGCCAAGTTTATTTTCCTCATAAGTTGTGCCCCATTATGCTACAATAATCCTTCATTATTCCAGTACAATAATGCACAGTCTATCGTCTACCTATAGTTGTCTGGTGTCTATTTAGTTTTATAGCAAGCAAGCAATTTGAGAATATGGTAATAAAGCCTCAATCACAGTAATGATGTATGATGGGCTGTAATTCCTGTGTGCTAATGGTTTACAAACAGTATCACAATGATGACGGGAATCTCATTGATTCATTATATGAGTGCAATAATATCAAAATGACTTAATATAGATCACTATTTACCCATGCACATACTGATAACAACCTCTATATATTTCTATATACAGATATATAGAAATAAAATTAGTATTAGTCTTTCCACATAAAAGTTCACACAGCACAAAACATTTTGTGTTGAGTTTCCTAAATCAATGTTTAAAGTTGAAATTACTGCATTGAACGGGTTCTTTGAAAAGCAACCCATTGATTTTAATCTGCTTGAAGCAATCAATTACTCCCTGTCCTCTTTATTCCAAACTGTAATGAAAACTAAACTGCGTTGTCTTGAAAACTAAATGTGAAGATGATCATAAACAGAATTTAAACTCCATGGATTATTCATATCTACCCATTTAGATTTGCCATTTCCATTATGAGTACATTTGCCATGAGCATTTAATGGACATCTAAAAGGGAATTCATTAAAGCAGGAGCTGTTGGCAGCACTTATGGGCTTCAGACTGCTTTATGTTTGCCTTTAATAGCTCACTATTATAAAAGTGATATATTGTGTTCATCCCATTAGTAGTTTGCAGAAAGGTCTGTAAGACATAACAAATCCTTTTGAGTATTGTCAAAATCAAAACTAAATCACAGGGTATTTTTTTTTCCAAGCAGCATATTACGACCCCAACAATGTAGCATTTTAGATCATCTAAACTTTGATGATCTTAACCAAGTAAGAATTTAATGACCTTACAGTTTGTTCCTTTTTTTTTAATGAAACACATGAATTATTAACAGTCTCAAATGCACAGATTTTTAAAAACCTGTCATAACTATTAAGGTTAAGCATGCTTAAAAATGAAACATGTTCTCTCAAAAGTATTTTCTCACCTGTTTTGGCCCAAAGTAGTGTCATGGCAAGTAGGAAAATGTCACCAACTTGTAGGTGATGACTCAGAGGAGCAAGCAACCTCCACCCCCCTGCTTCCTTTCCCTCGGCCCTCCGGAGATGAACACAAGGAATATATTTGCACAAGGTACTTGCTTGTTGGCAAGTGAAGAAAGCAAAAGGCAAACTAGAATAAAGTTGAATTGCTAAGAGCAATCCAAGGTTTGTGGTAGAAACGCCCCTACATAGCATAGCTCAGTTCTTCCTGACAGTTTTGTATGCCTCTAGAAATAACATTATACAGTTTATCATCTAAGTGTATTCAAGCTGGTAGCATGAAAGTGTTCCTGTGATTAAATCTTTATAGAATACAAACCAAACAAGTATTTGATTATTCACTGCTTGTTCACCAGCACCACTACCACCACCAGCCCATCAGACTGAACACAACTCTGTTAACTCGTGCTCCCTCTGCTGACTTTCTAGCTGTAAGACACATGGTATCTTTCCCAATTGATACTATTTGTAAAGAAAATGGTGGATTTCCCAACACCAACAATTAAAGCTCTCTCGTTTTAAAAGGATTACCACTTATAGCAGTAATAATATGAATGATATTTTTTCTGATTCTAGATATTTACTTTGCAAAATGCAAACTTCATTTAAATCCCAATTGTCCAGGAGAACACCTTTTCTCCTAGCTTCAAAGGACACTGGCAGCTTTGCAAAGTGGTCCTGGTACTATACTACATCTAGTCACAGCACCATGACACTCAAAAATCACCTATGCAGAACAGGTGTATAAACTGCAGTCAGTTGCAAAGCCTGTGTAGTTAGGACAATTCTCTCACATGATGATGACTATTGCCATACTTTGGGCAAGAAACTGCTTGAAAGTATGATGATGTTGAGGAAAAAAGCAGCATTTATCACCTATAAAGGAATTCCAAAAGTGACTGACACAGAGCAAATGACTTTACCACATTTAGAAATTCTTGGTTAGCATGAGAAGATTTAAGTGCTTAGTACTAACGGAGAATCCAGAGAAGCAACTGGCCATTCTCATTTCACTGCATCTGAATTTCCAACCACGATGAATTACAGTAATTTGAAGGATGGTAAATTAACAAACCTCTCTCTGATTCAAAATGCTACATACAGTAATATACCAACACATGCAAAGGAAAGATAAGAGATACCTATAACTATGAGACAGATAGCTAGAAGGAAACACAACTGCTAGTGAATTATTTCCTCTGTGGGTATTCTAAAACCCCTTCCCTGGCCTAGGAACAAGTAATTGACTTTGGTGAGTTGGCGTGTGATTATTTCAGATAAATGTTCATGAAATCAGTATTCTTTCATTATTTAAGGGATGTGTGTGTTTGTTTCAGCATGTAATTAGTTTGAATTTTTTTATAACAACTTCCAAGAACATGTGGAAGCCTAAAATGATGGGATACATATACATGAGCTCATTGGGTCTGTATTAGACCATCATAAAACCACCATCTGGGATTTGGGTCTCTGTAACAAATGATAGCATTTGCGTCACAGCATCAGGAAGCAGTACATCCTCTTTTCATGCAAAAAAACAGTAGATATGGAATGACTCTCATGGAGTCTTTGAAGACACTCATTTGGATGTGTAGCTGAACATGGGCAACAATGTTTGTGGAAAAGAATGATGCATGTGCACTGTAGCTACTGCAAGCGCTGGAATCCCCAATTCATAGAAACTTACCAGTGAACTCCTTTTCCTTTTCTGAAAGGAAATTATAAATTGTCACAGATTCTACTTGGAAAATTATCCAGTGTACTATATAGCCAAGATCATGGATAGCATAACCAGAAAAAAGCAGATGCATCGTTTTCAATCCTGCCCTCAGTTGAAATCATCTATTTCATTACATGTTAAAGCATCTTAAGAAGAGTCTCCTTAGTCAGTTACAGAATCCAATATTCTCTTTGAAGAAATAGCAGAAGTCCATGTGTTTAAGGAAGGCCATGGGAATTCCAGAATTTCAACATGTTTATACTGCAAAAGTATTCAAAATGGTTGATAAGAGATGTGAAAGGGTTTCTAGCCTAAGCAGTTTGGCCTTGAGAAAATAAGCTTGTATCAATGCCTTGAAAAACTTCTGGAGAAACAGACTTCTTCAAAATGTCTGTATCAACCCTACTAAAGATTCCTAAAGTGAAATTGCTCATCTCCTATTGCTTAAATAATCCTCACTGGCTTATGCTGCTTGAATGAAGAGAACACCTAGAGACATTGACCTGTCACCTGGACCTTTATGAGTGGTCCTGGATCTGAAGGTGACAAGTCAGATCTTCCATAAGGAGGAGAATGAATCAGTGCAGGTCGGTTTGCCACAAGACCTCCCAGAACGATGCCAAATCTTCTGTGCAACACAAAAAGGAAATAGTAAAGGAGCAATGCATTCATTTTCCTCTTCCTATAAAGAAAGATCATATATGGGTAGCCTCTAACACCATGCCTTGTATGCTCTTTTGATTGTGACCACCAAAACCAAACACATGAAAGAAAAAATATCTCCATATCCATATATTTTTAAAGTATTTTCCTAGTTAAACTTGAAATTTGCTAAGTTTTAAGTCAATATCTGAGAAAACTTTACTGCTTTTCCTAATGGTGCAATAGAATGGAATGAAAAGTGCAAATACTCCAGATAGTTAGTGGAAAAAAAAGAAATAATCACATTTTAACATCCAGTCAGCCTGCTCACCTTCACCCACCCATTGCAGAATGCTGCTGGGCTAAAAAACTCTCAGACCAACTCCATTTAACTGTCTTGGTCTTTCAGTCTCAAAGTCAGGTCAACTTCTGTCTCTAGTTTTTGTTCCACATTTTCAAGGACATGCAATGTGTCTCCCAAATCTTCATACCAAGACGCCTAGGAAACTTCAGATAATGTTGGTTGCATTAAGTTTCTGAACGCACTAGATCACCTGAATAGAAAATAAGGCCTTAAATAGCATCTCACAGAGTTGATAAAATTTCTCAGAATTAGTAAAATTCTTCCTATTTGTAAGAAAATATATTTGCTAAAGGAAAGATCATTTCTGAGTTCATACTTACGTATCTTATGAAAAAGAAACAGCTCTGTTCTAATGAATAATAACACATTTTCTACATTTGAAGTTATCTCATCAAAAAACAAATCTGACTTCAGAGTGACTCAACATCTTCATTTCACCCCACTTTCAGGACAGTTAAGGCTATGGAAAAAAAGACAAACATCCCTATCCTACATTTTTGGTGAATGACTGCTGTTTAATTCCAGTAAACACTTCCAATGAGCACTTAAGCAAGAACAACTCGAAAAAGGCTTAAAAGACCCATTTAAAATTCAGATGTCCACAGAAGTCACAATTCCTCTGCAGTGACCTTTGTTTTTCTCTTCTGCATCATTTAATTGATTACTTTGAATGACAAGAACAGAAGAAATTCAGATTCTGAACTCCTTGCACTTACTACAGAAAAAGTAAAGCTTAAAATAGTAACTAAGAAGAAACTCACCAAAGCAACTGACTTAAATGAAAGGATCCCACCAGTATATTGAAGGAACCTGCACTTATAATTGATGTTTGAATGGACATTTTGATCTGCTGGTTTCATGTGTTCTTAGCCCAAGAAATCCATCCTCTCAGAAAAGTATGCTCCAGGGATTCCACGTGTCCACCATTTCATCAAAAGAGGGACTAAGTGCAGGAGCCAGAAGAATTCAAATTAAGTTAAACCTTTTTGCCACAGAGATTCTTCAATTACAGCATGAACCTTTAAATCTCAACTGAGAAAGGGAAATTCCCATGCAGATAATTAGTGATCAGCTGATCACCAACTATCAAACGAGTTTGTTTACCATCTCATATTCCTATTACGAATTAACAACCAGTGTTTCTTCAGTGTCCTCAGGCCTCTTCAATTAACCCTAAGCATAAGACTGTCGATTGGAGTTGGGCAGACCAGTATAAAAATCTTCTCAATATTTTTTAGAGCCCTTACAAGACTGCACTAGGTAGCAATGAAGAGTTAGCCTTAGAGCCAATAACCAGCAAGTCCTTGAGACCAAAAGGCCACAGCTGACCTGCTAGTCATCAGGAAGTGATGCTGCTGAAAGTATTGGAAACGTAAGATACAAATTCTGAGCCTCACCGTATTTGAAGTTTGATTTATTTGACATTAGTATACACCAGGTAGGCAGATAATAAATTATAAAGAGCAAAACTGGACTGCCCATTAATGGAATAAGGGCGTTTTAGCTTGCTCCTGCCAAACATCAACAGCAGAGATAGCGAGAAATACCTTTTGGTTCAACTCATTTTTCTGTATTTGCCAACAATTTTCGCTAAACTCAGCTTTGCCTGGAACATCTTAATTCACGACAGTATCTCTGTAATCTGCTAAAAGCACTGAGGGAAGAGAGTGCAGGCATTATCCAAATGTTTGGATGAGCCACAAAGTGATACAAATAAGGGCAGGGGTGCGTGCTGGCAACAAAATGGAGTTTCTCCAGACATTTCTGTGCAAACCTTTCCTGGTATTTACTTTCATACAGACGCAGAAGGAAGGACATAGGCATGAGATCTCATCTGAGAGGAAACCTTTCACTTTAATTCATCATGAAGCATCTTACAATGATGTGGATGTTTTCTTTACTATGATAATCTCAGAGTATCAGGCCATTTACATCAGGCATGTGAAGCCAAGGGCAGTCCAAATAGGCAAAATACCCCCACCAAACAAAAAACCTCCTCCTTGATTCAGAAATCTGATGACTTCATCAACCTGGAAAGTTTTCAGATCATAGGACCTGCAAAACAGAGGAAGTAGCTGAAGCCTCATTTATATCTCAAACCCCAAAAGGTTCCTTATGCTATATCCTGGATATGACTGCTACTGCTCTGCAGGAAATAGTCCTTAGCAATCAGTTCCATTGACTTTATCTCCTCTAGAGTGGAAGTGATGTACTGCTGGTTAGACTGCGTGGTTAAGTGACACCAGCTTGGCAAAAAGAGACAAAGCTTTCTGTACATGCTGCTCCATAAATGCTTGTTGTCGTCAGCTTTAAAGAATCAGGTCAACACTGATCTTTCAATACAAATACCTGTAAATAAGTCTAAAAAGCAAAAAACAAACAAACAAAAAACCCAATCCCCAAAACCACAAAACAAACAAACAAAAACCCCCCAAACAAAACAAGCAAAAAATAACCCCAACAACCCACCATCATAATGCAAACTATTGAATCCTGTTTAACTAAAAAAAACCCAGAGTACTGATATGAGACAAAAGTTAACAGGAGAAAACAGAATGCTCTCTGCACTTCTGTTTTACACTAGAACTTACGCCTTTAACAAAATAAGCAGAAAATACTCCAAGAGACTGACAGTTCACGTGCGATGTTTAACACAGGTCAGAAACTGCACCTTTTTCTAAGGTCAAAACCAACTGACCTGGTGGTCACAAAGAGTGGTATTTTGCACTTTATCTATCTACTCAATTACTGCATTCGTTTTACATGTAAGAACAGAAAATGTCACTGCGTAATCTATCTGGAAAGATTATTACTTGAGTTAAATATTGTCTCAGGGAGGGGGAAATAAAATGAAAAATCTTTAAAGTGAACTTAAGTTAGTGCTCTAGAGCAATTAATGCTTAAAAAGACTGCTATATAAATACAAATTCCCCATATAGATCTAACAACACGACACTATAATCCTATCTAGAGGACTGTTTTAGTAACATACTACTTGCTGGTAACTAAATTAAGCTGTTGTGTAGTTTTGAAGAAGATGCTAAACAGCTGATCAGCTAAAACCAAACAAAATCCTCTCAGCGTTGCTTACCAGCGCAGACGATGCACACAGTACCTACACTGAAGTATAAATCAACCAATGAGCAATGTAACCTCCGAGGATTTGACTGGTTTGTTCTTTTTTGACAGATGCACTTACCATGTTACTTTGCATATTTTTTGTCTCCAGATTACACAAATATGCAATGAGCAATTTCATAACTGAGTTTAACTTGAGCCATAAAAATTGCCGTAGTCTAATATTAAAGAATTATTCACTCTGCTGTGAACTCTGATGGTTAATTTACTTACTGCAAGGTCTGGGAAATTAATTCATTAAGCTACTTAAATAATGGGGATATGAGGCCAACATGCAGCAACAAAACTAATATATTTTACATGAGTAAGTCACAAGATAGCCTGTTTCCTCTCCACCCCCATGATGCCCTATCTGCAGTTTGCTAGGTTGAAATGGGATATACAGCACAAGTGGAAAGGTCCACCAGTTAAAAGTTACTCAGAGAAAAGAATCTGCTTGCAGTGAAATGATGACTTGATTTTTAAACAAAGAACACAACCAATATAATACAAATGATATAATAAATCAAACACAGTATTTAGTGGTCAGAAAACGTGAACAGTGTCATTAAAATCATGTCCAGTCATCAAAGACAAAGCAGAGGCAGGTAAGCCAAAAAGCAGACGTACATGAAAGCAAAATTTAGAACTACTATTTTAAAATAGAAAAAGGAATTATATTGGGCTCTATGAGATAAAAATCCCTAAGCAATGCAGCATTTCCTCTGTGCTAGGAAAATTTTAAATAGACTTGCATTCAAAACATAACAAAAAATGCTGAAAGATGAATTAACATTTATGCCCCCCATCAGCATTCCCTGAGACAGGTAACCAAAATAAACAAACTAACGGCTAGCATTCACATACCAAGGGAATAGAACACAAAATTAACGGATGCAAATACTAAAAAGTCAACTACTACCATGCCTACTTGGCATATAAAATCGAAATATGAAAAAAGTGCATTTCATTATAGACCCAAATATCTCCACGTGTGCAATTACAACCCAGTTTTGCAAATGGACTATCCACCTAGCTTCACAGGGAATTTCATGTTCTTCTATAACATAAATACTAGAAATATTCAGAAAGAAGAATCAATGAATTGACTCAATCTCACTCTTCTTTCAAACATCGTTGTGACATTATTAGCAAAGTGTTTTCCTTAATCTCTTAGCATGAAACATGGTTTTCAGGTCTTTTTGTAGTTAAATTGCTACACTAAATTGCCTGAAATGTAACTCTACTACAAGAAATATTAATTCTGGTCATTTCCAACACTAACTCCTCTATGATTTTATTTTGCAATACACTGTAGCACTGTTACATCAGCATGTTGCTGTTACAAGAGCATCTCTCTTCTTCCACCAGTTCAACTTGTTCTGGGCAATTGCTATTAGAAAAACAGTAGTCTCTCTCAAATCATAAATTACACTCACATCCAAATAACCCAATCACATATTTGCCAAACACTTAAGAAGTCAATAATTTGGAGTTTTTAAGTCCACAAGTGATGGTATCAATTCTGAAACGTTTAAATATTAGTTTACAAATATTGCTTATAGCTTAATAGCATCATAGACGTAACTTCACAAGGATATTGGCTCTAGACAGTAATTATATCCTCAGCCTAATGTTGCAGTTAATGGACATACACATTTCAATGATAATTGCAAGCCCTGAACATGATAATGTGCCTTTATTAGCAGCTACAAAATAAAGCTCAGTTACAGCCAAGTGCAGAACTGAACTATGCTAATTCTTTATTTTTAGCATTGCCTGATTTGTGTTATAGAATTCTAAAACAAAACAGCACTGCACTTAAACCAGAGCTTTAATTGCAAACACGAGATTAAATAATATTTGTATAAAGATTCATGCAAGTTTTAGTTGTCATGAGCAATGAGGCAGAAGATAACGAGTTAGGAAGATAAAGGCACAGGTCACTGAAGAGCAAATACACTGCACTTCAAGAGGAAAAAAACCCAAGGTTTTAAGGATTTAAAGATTTTAAACAGCACTGCAAGAAGAGGAGGAAAACTAAGAGTATGGAATGTAAAATTTGGGAAAAGAGAAAGGAAACCAAAAATTCCCCAAGCAAACACAGAAGAGAAAGTGTCAATGTAGTACAAGAAAGAATACACACAGATTCCCACACGAAACAACCAAACGAAAAATGAGAGAAATAAGTATATGTTGAATGAAGAACACTTTACAACTTAACCTGATGAGAAAACCAACACTTATGACTCTCCAACTTCTTAGTGTTTGTCTTTATGTCCCGATAGGTTCTTCGCTGTACGGAATTCCCAAGTAATGGAGAAACTCTTAGACTTTTAGAAGTAGTCAAGGAAGAGCCATGGTATATATATTATGATTTAATATTTACCAAAGCAAAGTAAGAAGTGCTGTCCTATCCCATGAATTAAAATGCCACAGATTCCAGGTCGCTTGGTTTTGGTTTGTAGCTGTTGTTTTTATTTAATTTCAAAACAGAAAAAAAAAAGCCCAAACCAAAAAATCTGCACTACTTCAAGAATCCTTCAAAGAGTTAGATTTTTTGAAAAGAATCCAATCATTTTTCACATGAAGCAGTCAGTGCAAGCCACAACCCAGACTTAAAAGTAACAATACTTTTTTTATAAGCAATGGCACAATTAACTTGGCTTTGTCCAATCTTAAGGCAGTTACACAAGTCCAAATACGAGTTCAGGAAGTTACTTCTGCTCGTGGCAGGATAGGAACTATGATAGAAAACATCACAGGAGATCTGCTTGACTTCTCTAGCTCCTAAACTTGCTAGAAATTGGTGAGCTGAGAAGTCAGAGCCCCAAAGAGGAGAGAACCAAAGTATTTCACATACATCTGAAGCAATGCTTTTAAACTGAAGATTACAGTAAAAGTCCCACACTGCCAATTTTTTTGTTCAAAACCCTGATGAATTCTGAGCACTGAGCTTCTACAAGCCAAACTGGCAACTCCAATCCTATTAAAAAATCCTTCATTTCAGTGCCCTGAGATACAGATTTGACTTATTTTGTGGCTGTCTCCATGCTGGAAGATAGGTATTTAGTTCAAGTAACATTAAATGTTCTTATATCATTTTTTTTCTTTGAAGCTCTGGGAACAAGGTTTTCCTTTAAAACTATGACTAAAATCACAAGGAAATTACTTGTCAAATAATACAGTTGTATTTTTCCATTTCAGTCGTATCTTTCCCAGCACTTTCACGATACTGAACACTAAGGGTATGTAAAATGCTTGAAATCTATTTGAAAGTTAATGGTACCTCATAACCTCTGATGTTCTGTAGATAAGCACAGTATCGTACTTGCTCTGTTGTAGAGCTAAAAATGTTTAGAAGAAAAAGTTTATCAAAGAGTCATTTATCAGATTTCTTAGGATGCTGTATCTGTATTGCAGATTTGGAAAAATCCTACAACATTTTGATCACTCACCACAATAACATCTACTTACTTTGATTTCTGTACTAGCAATGACATTCTATTTAATCCAGCATGGACTGTTGAGGCTTTTATAACCACCACTAAGTGGTGTTTCTCTCCCATCATTTATCTGGAAAAACAAATACCTGCTGGGTTTGATAAAAGAAACCCAGTTCTGCTTGTGACATTCCTTTCCTGAACATACAACCACAGAGGGAAGGCTATGCACTGCTTCAAAAGTGAACCAACTTTGCAACAGCTGCTGAAGCTTTTCATCAGCACCAGATGGATCCAAGCCCCACTGAAGTCAATCCCTACTTTCTTTTGCTGTATCAACTGCATTCAGATTGGATGAGAACAGCATGGCAACTACGAAACAGAGTAAAAATGTGATATGGCCCAGTGGAGTGAAAAATACCAGTGACAGTATTTGTATTCTGAAACAATTGTTCTTTATTCTTCTTAGAATATGCCACAGAAATAAGCTGTACCCAATTCTCACTGTGATGCTTCCTTAACAAACTCTAAATGTTAAACTTAAATGAGAGGCATTTCATGCAATCTGAAAAATATTCAGTTCAATTAAAAATAATTGATGCATGGTGAAATAATTCTTCCCAAAGCTGCTGTAAAATCTTCAAAAAATAAAGCTACTTAATAATTTTCATCTCCTACAGGCTAGACAGAAGCATTATTGCATATTAAAAATTGGAGTGTGGTTTTCCCAGAGGTAAAAGAAAGTTATTAAAACAACCTATTTATTGTTGATATAACTATCCATTTGTGCTACACAAAAAGTAACAATTTCAGTACATTAAAAGAAAAGCTAATTAAGGCATAATTAGTATTTTCTATGTTTTGATAATTAAGGGTTAGTTGGCTATTTCTTTTCAAATTCCTTTTTGATGTACCCCTACAATGTCTTTAATGAGCAGCTAACACTATTGAATCCCTGATGGCTGAGGAGTTTAGTGACCACTACTACATTACTTTCATTTATCACTGCCTCTTTACGTATAAATTAAAGTAGCCCTGTAGCTATGTTGATCTACTTTATATCAATTTCTTCATCCATATCAGCTGAATATGTATGGCATTAACCTCATTTACCAGTTTGGAAAAGCTGAATTAAAATGAGATCTAATTTCTAGTGCACAGAACAATTTCAAAACTGCCTGCTAATTTCCAGCACCTGTCAGTGTTGGGATCTTCACCTCACTGTAATGAAATAAAACAGTATATGTATTTTTACAGCTCAGAAAAGGATAATCATTTACAAGTGTTAAGATATCATTAATCATAAAGACACCAGGACCCAGAATCTTTTATCAGACAAACACAGATCAACATCTTTACTCACAAAGTAAAGTCAGTGGCACTGCTGCAGATCTCAGGCTCATATGCAGGGTGAACAGTAGTCACATTCTGCACAACTATGTGGTTTTTTTCTAGATCATACTTCTGTGTCTGCAGGCAACGCAATCAAAGAAATATACATATACTGAAGAACTATCAAAATAACGTAAGTCAAGAGAATGCACATTCCACATTAGCAGACCAGCCTGTGTTCAGTGCCTACATGATCTCTGGTTACAAGCATTTTTTTCCTTTCAGCTACTGCAAACAACATACAACCAGGAGATGATATTCTTTCTTCCCCTCTGAACATGCTTTAGTCTGAATTCTAAACCCTCCAGGTATTTTTTTTATCATAATGCAGATTTACCTCATGTGTCAAGTCTAGCATTTAAAAAAAAACCCATATAGGTATGATCCTAGCATTTAAAAAAAACCAAACATATAGGTATGATCCTAAGTGCTCATACAGTAACTTCTTTATACTGACCACAGAAGAATGTGCAAGATACATCTGAGAAATTACATTAGCACCCATGTCCCCCACCCCCCTGCTTTATAATCATGCTTCATCTTACAATCATAACAGCTCTTCATGAAACATTAATCCATGCTCCCACTTTCTCCACCCTCACCTGCCTTAGACTGAAAACCAGACTGGATGCCCCACATCACTCAACTGACAAACCTACAAAAGGTGACAGCTGTATCTCTTCAAGTGCACATGCAGCTGTTTCCCAGAAACAGAAGGGTCAGAATTCCAAGCCCTACTTTCCTACCTTGTATCCCTGTCACTTTCACCTAAGGCTGTGGCAAAAGAAAAATCTGGCTTGCTGGAATAACCTGCTGCCAATGATCTTTATACTTCTTGAGATATTCCTCAAACCAGAGCCACCTCAGACAGATCACAATTACCTCCAGAATTCTCCAAACACATTCAGTGCTACTGTTTGATGAGAAAGAGCAAAACAGGAACAACTACTTGTTCCACAGAGCAACAGAAGAATTTACCTAAATGCATTTTAACCAATAAACTCCATACACAAAGCAAAATATCAACTTTGCAAGTGTAACTATTCTGGTTAAGATTAGGGATTTCTTAAACATTACTCTGTTTATAAAAGCTGAAAACAGAACTCTGGGCATGATCTGTAGAAGAGACATGATCTGCTAAAAGGCACAGCTCAGTCTCAAACTCCTGCTCTTACTAATACTCTTTCACCACACTACCCTTATGCAACATGTGAATAGGTTCCAGCTTTGACCTCTGTGCTTCAGGAGATGCAACAGTAAACTGAAGGCATAACTCTAGTTCAATAGTGCCACATGCTGTAGAAAGAGAACATGACAAGCCCAAAATTAAGATAAAATCCTTAATTACAGCCAGAATGCCACGAAAAAAGTGTAAATAAGCAACATGATAGACAAGTCTATACACTAATTCTAAACCCTACTTAAATTTTAATTACATGAATATTTTAATATAATTTCCTCACATACAGTCACTGAATCGCCCACTAAATACTTCTATTTTCAGTCACAAAATATTTAACAATTAGAATAACTCCCCCCTAAAAAAACTGAAGATGCAAAGGAACCAACAATAAAAAGGACTTTAATTCTGCATGCATACATTTTTCAAGAGCACGCTATTAGAATAACTCCTCATCTTACCTCGAGACAAAAGTGTTCTGCCAAACCCATCTTTCTTATAAGATCACTGTAAGCTGTGTAGATATGAAAGAAAACCTGAACACTGGCAAAAGTATCAAGACTTTCAGGTTATGAAGATGCCTTAGTGTTAAACTTTTTTCAAGTTAAAGACAGAATTCTAAGTCAAGAAGTTTTAGAAATTAACTTGGCTAAGAAAATTTTCCTATGATCTATTAACCAACAGAACTTATTTATCCAACAAGTTAGTTTGATTTACCCATGGCAATCTCTGACTACCAATTAGAGACAGCCAGAGAGGCAAACACACCAGCCCCTTCCATCAGCTGCTGATCAAGGCTCTCCCCAGGGGATACTTGGAATAGATGCAGTTTGAACCCCTCTAGGAAAGGCTATGAACCTCTCCTGTTTTGTTTTTTTTTTTCCCCCTCCAAGGACGAATCTCTGATGTGTTTGGAAGTAGGAAAAGGTCCTGGTTAACGAGTCTTGCCTTTTGATCCTGGTTTAGCCTAAATTAAGAATCCCAAGCGCAAAAATACTGAAGTATATAATAAATACATGTGTTTACAAATACACTCTGCAACACACAAGCAGCATTCAAGTGCAAACGTCAAGATCTCATTTGACTTCCCCAGCAAGTTAAAAAGTTGCCTGTAACTGACGGAGCACCTCCGCTTAATCAACAATACAAAAGGCAGCTAAACCACATTCTCAGCACCTCCAACTTAATTTCTGCACTTGCCATGGGAAGTTACACAACTTAGCAGAGATGTTACCGGTCCCTCTAAACTGCAGACTACTCAATGTTAAATTCCATCAGTGGCTGGGTAATTAAGAAGAGACATTTCTAAGTAAGCATGGATAAATGAGGAGTGAACTCACACTTTGAGCTGGAAAAGCAGTCTCCTCTGTGCTCAAAGATTCTGTAATTCCTGTCACTCTTAGTACCCATATACTTATCCCTTTTAAAATGGCTGTAATGAGTTACTTGAAACATACCAGGCTAAAATAAAATCCTGAAATAACAGAAAAATTCCTTATTGTGGTTGATGGACACAACACACAATACAACCAGGAGGGCTCGCTGACCTCCAAGCACACCTTTCAATGGCTAAGCCACAGCAAACCTTGGTCAATTATAATAGTCTTACGATGAAACATGAGATTAGACAGCAGGAATCTGGTTTATTCTGTACTTTATGGGGGAATGAATTAAGTCTACCTGGGCATATGGGCATATCCAAGAGCCTCCACAGCACCGTGTGTTGTACCCACCAGTACTGTTACTGACACAGTTAAAAAGCTTTCCGTAAATCTTCTTTGCTACAAATTAAGCCAATTACATCCTGTCTTTCCCTTGAAGAGCACTGAAAACATTTGCCCACCAGCTTTTCTAAACTTTCTCTTGACATCCTTAATTTTTATCCCACCCCAATATTCTATTTCCTAAACTAAACCAAAGGATTATCTTCAGCATTTTATTTGTGGTGGTGCAGCCTCCCACTTGCCTACAGTTTGCTCAAAAGCATGGTGGCCAAAACTGAACACATCAGAAGTCCCATCAGAAACAACTATTCAGAGTTAAACAAGAAATCCCAGCACCTGACACAATATTCCTGCTACTTCAGTCACAAAGATGCTGTATTTTTCTTGTGCACAAATCCAACACATGCTGTTGAGTTATCCTGATACACTCCACAGCATCTTCTGAAATAACACTGCCTGGTCGGAGACTTCCCAGTGGTAGTTTTAAGTGGAAATATCCACTCTTAAGCATGGTGTTTCAACAGCATTTTAAACTTTCAGGTTATGTCTCCAGCTTATGAAGATCTTTCAGAATTCAAATCCTGTCCTTTGTGATTTTTTCCTCCCAGACTACTGTCACTTGCAAATAGAAATAATTCTATAGCCATTGATATGTTCAAATATTTCAAAGGAAAAGCCTCATTCAAAACTAAAATGTTTTGTCTAATAAATAACATGTTCAATGTCAGGAATCAGATTCCAATGCAATAT
>JBCJKH010018941.1:0-17536 GCA_039877255.1 Loriculus beryllinus | reverse complement strand
TTGTATAATCGTTACTAGGTAATGCTTACATGAAATAAACTTATTAGATACATATTACGTATCTCTGTTAACCTTGTGTCCAACCTGCAGAAGGCTGTAGTGGCTTTTATCTGTATTAGATGTGTTGATTCTGAATTTGTCTCTTTTGGGTATAGAAATCTGTGAAGTATACTGCCCTTTATTTGAGCATTTACTGTCTTTACCGTGTACAATGATAAACTGATGCACAGCCTCAAGTTGCACCAGCACAGGTTTAGATTGGATATTAGGAAAAGTATCTTCACTGAAAGGGTTGTAAATGACTTGGGGGTGTGGTTTAGTGTGAACTTTGCAGTGCGAGGTTAACAGTTGGACTTGATCTTAAAGGTCTTCTCAAACCTAAATGATTCTATGATTCAGTGATTGTTCTTTAGCCTGTTGGAGATAGATACATTCAAAATATTAATTTACTGTCAAAGCCTGGGCCATATGTTTGTTTTGTTTTCCATGTTATTCTCTGATTGCCTCTGTTTAGCTTTCTTGGTGTTGCTATTATGGAAAAGGGTGCCATTTTGAAGTTGACATCAAGATTTTAAAGGCGGTGATTAATGGGTTTAATTTAGAGTTTTGATTTTGATCATTCCATTCTGAGTCAAAACCATATCACATTTGAAAATGTTATGGTGTAAGTAATCTCTGTGTAATTTAACCACAAACATTAGTCATTTACTAGAACATACAGGTTACACTGGTTTGAACAAAACTCTAGAGGTTCTTTTAGATGCAGTTATAAACTAGAGAATACAGATCATTGTACTTTATGCTGGTTTAGCCAAATCCCTTTATGTGGAGCTTGATATGATCAGGCATTCCTGTCTGATCATTGCTGCCTTGGGATCAGTTCCTACTCTGTCAAGCTTTCTCCCTCTTTATTTAGTATCTGGCAAACTAGTACAGTGGTCAAGTTAGTAATAAAGCCCAAATCTTTATAGCAGACTTGTCTGGAAAATATCTGAGGCCCATTGGCTGCAACATACCTCGCTCAGAAATCAATTGAAGATTGTTTCTGTAGAATTTATTCCTCCACCCCAATCATCCTCCTTATGAATAATGACAGGGGTTGGTTGGTTGGTTAATTTTCTTTTAATCTATACATCAAATATAAAATTAAACGAGAAGTCAGTGATCTGAGAAGTAACAGTTTGTTCTCACCGTTTGTGGAGTCCTATAGGTTGAACTAAAAGTCAAGGCAGATAGCACAAATGAGATCTATTTTCCTTGCTATGTAAGCCGGTGAATATCTGCATTAGTATGTGAGGCTGTTGCTGGTTTGATTCATTATCACGACTTGTGCTAGCAAAAGGGTATCAGCAGTACTGATGCATGTAAGGAGAGAAGACTGGTTAGGATTAACTTCTGATTTAACAAAGAAGCAGAGGGAGACTTTTTGCTAAACAGATTACCAACTGGTGCAAAGCTGTCTTAATTGTTGAAGTGAACTTGCACTGAACTTGGTCTGAGAGCCTCTCCCAGAGGTAATATTTTACTTCTCTAGTTTTCCAGCTTCTGTAACTACGTGTGCATACACCCATGGAGAGACGATCTCAGTTGTTTTAAGTAATCAGAATACTGTTTTGCCAACTGTGGGTTGTCACAGAAAAGCTACGTTTATAATGGTGCTTACTCACAGAAGGCAGCAAAGCTACTTTTTCCAGAGATCCTGTAAAAGTGAAGTTGCTCCCCCTGCCTCCCCACTGTATGCATGCACAGCTCTTAAGTGCCAGGTTCTAAGAAGAGAGGTAAAGTTAGCATGGCATAATATGTAGATGCTTTGAAGGAAAGGAACTTCATTCTGCCACGGTTAGCATGTTCAGTTAAGTTGCTCTTTTGTGCAGAACTGTTTCCGTAGAAGGGAAAGAATAGAAATCTTTTCCCATTTAACAAATCTGCTTTTGTAATACTGTTATTGTTTCTGTGCGCAATGCAGGCTATAAGTTCTTGCCCTGTGATTTTCATTTGTGTTGTCATATCATTTTCCAAGTATGGTAGTAGTGTAATACTCTAGAGACAGTCCAAGCATTTGAGGAAGATATTGTCTGCTGACAACTTAGAAGCTTGATGATTGTGGTTAACCAAGGAATTTGCATGCTACTTGAATTTATTTCATAACATGTTGTAGTAGGCCTTTATATTACCGTGATGCAACTAAACATCAAAGTACCAACTGTTTGATCATCCTTTCTGATTTATAAGTGTATATTTAAGGAGAAAGAACATGGAGGTTTTGTGAAGGAAGTGTTGGTGGTGTAGTGAGAGGGGAAGAGTTGAGTCCCATTTTAATCTAGTTAGGGCAACCATTCAGAAGCAGTTTCTTGTCTCTTCAAATGCTGGCAGTTAACACTTTATATGCTAGGAATTGCTAGCTATTCCAATGCTAGGAAGCGGTATTAATCTACCACTAAAAACCCACCATTTACAGTAAAGGACTGTTCTGTGTTCTTCGAAGTGATAGCATATCAGGCACATCTCACTGAGTTTTCTGAAGCATTTGCTATTCAAGTCAGCTAAGACTGTTGTGAAGTGCTGTCAATATCTGTTCTGTTTCTGGCTCTAATACTATTATGGTAACTGAAGAAATTGAGAAGTAGAGAATAAGAGAAGGAACAACATCTCAAATTAGTGGCTTTATTAGGCTTCATTTGATAGTGTTACTTAGAATTAACTTCGAAAGTGCCTCAGGACCTCTCAAGGATAGGCTTCTTGTGTTTTTATTAAACCATCAGTGGAGCTGTCCTCTAAGTTTGAACTACATGTGATGTTTAATATTCTATATGCCCTCAAAGTGGAGATCCCTTAAATTTAAGGTGTTCAGACTCTTTATCCAAAAATTTACACTTGATGTTCTTGGAATAATTCTTCTGAAGGAGCCCCTGTAGCAAAGTTTGGATATAGTACAGTCTTTAGACCTTAACTGAAAGTGTGTATTTTTCAGCTGAAACTGAGACACTGTAAGTCTCTGACAAACCGACTTGCGTTTTATTAGAAGTATGTAGCTGCCTGGCTGCATCTTCTTAACTGTTTGTTTTCTCTTTTTAGCCATGGGGTTCAATCTTAAGGAATTGGAACTTCTTAGCTGTGACGCATCCTGGATACATGGCATTCCTCACATATGATGAAGTGAAAGCAAGGTTGCAGAAATACAGCACTAAGCCTGGGAGGTGAGTGGTTTTGCTGGTTATTGCTTTCCAAATAAACTTGCTCTCTCAGAAGCTGCGTAATTATTCTAGGTTCATACCTCTATATTGTGTGATACTTACACTCTCTGGTTAAGAGAGAGAAATGTTGTAACCATGTAATCATAATTCTTCTGCAATGCTAGGAGGCAAAAAAAAAAAGGATATTAGCACACAGAAGTGTAAGTACAATTAAACAGAAAAAATTGAAATTCCTTCCTTCTGAATTAGTTACAACAAGCAATGCATTCTGAAAAGCATTAGAAAATATAATTTTCTTTTCAACATTTATATTGAATTGCTGCTTACTAGTAAAGTAAAAAACATTTTACGTCTTCCAAGGTACACACATTAATTTAATCAGTGCTTACGTGCTCCTTCTATGTTCCCTTTTCTTTACCAGTAACAATTTTATATCACAAACTGCCTCTGGAAGAAAAAAAAGACAGATTAAATATCATGACATGTATTGGGTTTGAGTGATATCTGTGTGGTGCTATGCATGCTGAATTATTTAAACAGAACTTTTACCACTTCCTTTTCCCTGTTTTTTTTCTTCACTTAGATCTGAGAAATAAAAATGTATTAGTGTATTTAATCCTATAACTTTTATTTTGAGAGTTTTACTCTTTAGTTACAAAGCTTTTTTTTCTCTGATGCTTAGTAGCCTAACTTTGCTATAGGATCACATGTTTACGTAGTTAAAAGTGCATCATTTTGAAACTTGTTAGAGAAGTCTAGTAACAGTTATACTTGTATGCTGTACTTGGTTTCTTTTGCCTTTTAGCAAATTATATTGTCTCTTGTTAAGTTACCTAATGGATCAAGTGTATATTTACAAGTATCCTGTGGTTCCAGTAGAGTAACACTGATTTTTAGTTTGGTGTTCATGAACACTACTATGGAAATCAGATAACTAGGTGGATTTTGAGAGTGGTTGCTATACTTAGCATTTTCTCTTCTGTTGATTCTGATTCTGTCATTATAAGAGAAGTGATAGAGAAATTATATGAAGTTGCCTTTATGTTCCTTGTAAATGGAGAGTTACTTTTAAGATAGCTTTCTATTGAATATCAGAAAATTACTTTCTGAATGCTCAGGTGAAATGCTGGAGTGTGAAAGAGGAAATAGGAAGTGAAATGGCTTTCTTAATCTGTCTAAAACATCCTGGAAATTACAAGATTCTGTTCAAATTAATGGTTCCTACTTCAGTGTAATGTTTGCCTTATTAAAGGTTGTAAGAGTTATACCAGACTTCAGGGAGGCTAAGATTTCTCATTTTAAAAAGTTTGGAAGGAAATAAATAATTGATGCATAATTAAGAAAAGCTGCCCTTTCTAATTTCTTGTTTCTAATGAACAAATGGATTTTGTGGTATCTCACTGTGTCATTATTTTCTGAGAGAGGTTTTTGCATATAAGGTGGTATCTGACATGAAGGGGACTACAGTTTTTAGCAAGAAGAACTAAACCTGCCCCATACTATTGCCTATAATCTTCTTTTCCCTCCTTCTGTCCTCTTTGTCTGCATTATGTATGCTCCCAGCTACCACCTGTAATACACGGAACTTTGTAAGTTCCAAGATCAGTTAGGCTGTTATTATCCGGTATTTTTTGACATGGAAGTGATACTCCTTCTGTCTTGTTAACCTCCTGTGGCACACACAAAATTAGTATCACTACTGGAGCAGTTTTTATTATTCACCATTCACATTTCTATTGCACCTAAAAATATTTTAGGTTTCCCCTTTGTTCGTTGAGGCTATTGGCCGGTGTATGCACGATAGGCATATGTTGTAGCTATAGAGGCTTGATAATATAATTTAATATAATGCACTGTTCTTGGAAAGGTTTATGGCATGCCTAAATGTATATAATAGGACTGTTCACAGTGAACATGCAGTTGTCATTTTGAGAACTAAAAAGCAAGCAAATTAAAAGTTGGGGATAAGGTGCTAATGTTGCCTTATTTCTGCCCATGAGGAAGTCACAGTGTAAAAGATGTAGGTTTATTTAAGGTTACGCAAAGACCAAGTGGCAGAATTGGGAATCTGACCCAAGTCTTCATAGGCCTAATTCAGTGTCTTCACCACAGGCCACCCTTGCTTTCTTAACTCTTTTGTTGAACTTTGATTGACATTGATTTTTTATTCATCCTGTTTTTATCAAGCTACATTTTCAGACTGAGCTGCACTCGCTTGGGACAGTGGGCCATTGGATATGTGACTGGTGATGGGAACATATTGCAGACCATACCTCACAATAAGCCTCTGTTTCAAGCTTTGATTGATGGCAGCCGGGAAGGATTGTAAGTACAAATTCCTATAGTCACCTTATATAAGAAATCCTGGTATCCTTGTTCTTGTAATACTCATATAGTTTTATATAAAAGATCTTTAAAACAGAGAGCCTGGATATGGTGTTTAGCATTCCTTTGAAGTTTAAGGACTATCCATTTCATTAATTTGAAAAACACTTGTTTCCAGGTAACTCCATTAACCAAAGTTAGTGAAAGTTAACCAAAGCCATATCTCATAGCAGATAAAGTCCAGGAGAAAATAAAATCAGTCAGCTGTCACATTGACTCCTCCCTTCTGCCCCTTCCACCTCTCCCACCCTCCTCCCATAAAAGTCCCAAGTGCACTTAAGCTTATGGAACTATTACTAGTACCAGTTACTGATATGTCTAACTCTGGACAATAATTTGAAAGCTATGTAATTGCTTTTTTATATATTGTACAGCCAGAACGTTTCCCAGGTAGCAGTAGTTTACTAAAGAGATTTATAATTCTAAGAAAGTCTAAGCTTACATGGAGAAGTAGTACGTTTTTCCTAGGCTGGCTGAAGTAACAGACAAATTCTGGTTGTCAGTATCTTTTCCCTGGGATATGTGTTTTGATATATCCACATCATCATAATGGGGGAGGGAAAGTGGGGAAGGAGAATTGATCAGTTCTCAAGAAAAGATTGAGAAACTTTTACAGTCTTTCAATTTTTCCCAGTCCTGCACGGTCCGGTAATGTTTTTCCAGGTATGATGATTGCGTACTGGTAATAACAAACACACTTATGGTAGTGTTTCTTCTTGACAAAAACTGAGCAAATGAAAACTAGAGGTGAGAATATTTATTCAGAGTGTAGTTTTTGTACCCTGTGTAAATATAACTTTGTCACTGTGTTACTTAACAAAATGACTTTCAAGTTAGAGGTAACAAAGAGCTGAATAGAGAACAACTTGGTGTCTCTGGTTTCTCACAGGGTTGAAATGCACACATTGGTTCTTAAAGTCCAGTCTGCATCTTGGATCTTCAGTGTGGATTCTTGCCATAATGTGCAGATATACAGCTATGTAATATTTTTACAGATATATAATTTTATGTGTATCATACTACACAGAGCTGTACGAAAATGTTACCTTCTGTTGTGCTCCATTATTTGAAATAGTCTGTAGAGACACCAAACGTCATGCTTGCAGTGGAGATGCCATTTACGAACACGTGCAAGTATAAGCTTACTGTGAAATAAAGACCTAAAATACTGCTACCTCCAGAAAGCTATCTGTAGATCAAAGCTCAGATGTATTCTGGTGCTATCTGTGCATTTGACCCCAAAATCTTTCCTGTGCTTTTGTAAATAGACTTGAGCCTATCAGAATGTAGCAATTCAATTGCACTCAGAAGGTAATAAAGATGGCTGAGGAAAGCTGATGTGTTTTAGTTAATGTCTACTGTAACTTACTCTGCCCCTTCAAATTTTCTTAGGTAATATTTAGCTAATAAAGGTAAAGTAATGTTCATATTTATAACAATCTTCTTGTGATGCAGCTATCTGTTCCCTGATGGACGAAGTTATAATCCTGATTTGACAGGATTATGTGAACCCACACCTCATGACCACATAAAAGTCACACAGGTATGTTGCAGAGGTTTTCAGTTATTTTTTAATCATCACTTTTCTTAGTGTCCAATCTAGCAGTGATAATAAGATCTTATTAAAATGTGAGAAATAAATTCATAATAGTGAAAGTATGTTACTGATGCAGGGTAGAACAGGGTAATAGTTATTTAAACTCTAGAGCTGATGGTGATGCAGACGGCATAGTTTGGAAAGTTTGCTTATTATAAGCTTCTTCCAAGGGAGAAATGTGTTGTCAGAAAAATCTTTAACTGTTATTTGTGCTGCAGGTTTATGTAGCTTGGTGTTACCTTGCTAATAGCAGATGGGAATACAGAAATAAAATCAAGATCAAAAGATAGTTTTGAAACCTGAATAGCAGTGGTAGTTTGACATCTCCAGGAGGAAAAGTATAGTTCATTTATCACAAAGATACTGGTTTCAGGGTCTCTCTCTTGTCTTCTTTGTCCATTGTGCAAATTAAAATAGAGATCAGAGAAAAGCAACAGAAAAAAATTATCTGTCTGAAGGGAGTCACTTTGCAGAGAAAATTAGGATATCTAGATGTCTTTGTAGTCTTGTTAAATGGTGATCTGATCAACTAATTTGCACATGTTTGATGCTCAAGTAATAGGAAGTAGCCACGCCAAGATAAATGCTTGATTAAAAATAGGGCTGAAATTAACACTAGTACGCTAAGTTATGCTGTGTAGGACATTTTTCCTGACAAAGGCACCTCGAAGACTTGAGGATATGGTCAGGGAAAGACATCAGACTAGACTGAAGCCATACTGTTTCACATGGTCTTCTGTTTCTTCAGAGCGGACTGGATGACCTGCTGAATCTTGTGTAATTTTGAGTGCTCTATGCACATTTCACCTCCAGAAGTATTTTAGCAAAGAAGTATTCATTATCATCTATGGCATTAGCACAAATACCATCATGAAAATATCTGTTTCCTAAGTAAGAGCATATCTTAAAAAGAATTACCTGAAGGAGGTCTGAGTACTTCTGTTTCTCTGACTTAACTACTCTTCCTTCCAGTCTTAAAATAGCAATGAAAGAGTAATGCAGAGGTATCAGATGTTTGTGTTGCATAATTTTCTAGCCCCATATCCTTACTTTTCCTTAAAGAGAGGAAAAGCAGCTTAGACATTCTCAGTGATTACCTTGTTCTTCCCAAGCCAATCATCTTGTGCTTTGAATTCATGGAAAGAATCCAGTTGCCTCTGAACTTGTAGTTGTGAGCACACCATTAGTTAATTCTCATGGTGATTCAACAGTCTAAACTACATGAATGCTGTCTTAGATAATACAGAACTGCAGTAGTTTAAAGCTGTTGCTAGAGCTGCTTAAATTACAAAAACATGATATAAAAGTGGCTGCAGGGCTAGATTGCTGCAGACGGGTTCTTTGTGAGAGCTCTACCATAAGCAGTACATCCTGACTACAGCTGCACATATGAGCTGTCTCTTTTATTTTCTCTTTTTCTTAGCCTCATATCTTCTCCCTTTACTCAGCAGTAGCTGTTTATTTTCCTGTAACCTGGATTCTACTTATTTTAAGCTTTCCAATGTTATTTTTGTTTTACAAGACTAAAAAAAAACTTGGTTTCTACACAAATGCATTTAATTACCTGTTTCTCAACAATACCTAATTCTGGAAAAATATTCTGGACTCAAGTTTTACCTATTATTTATTCCTCCTGAAGGTATTCTTATATCTTCCTGTTTGATCTTGTAAGGATACAAAGTGCTGAATGATCTGTGCATGCCTGTTGCCATGTTATCCTGAGACATATTCTTGCCATACTTGCTTCACAGAGGTTGTTTACTTCAGTTAACCATATTACCGTACTGCATACTCGATGTAGGTAGAAAGCCCTCTTACCAGCTTTCAATTCAATAACTTTTACTAGTCCTAAACTTGTACCTAAGAAAGGAAATCCCAGTTTTGTTTCCATTTATTCCTTAATTTCTCGCTTACAATCATTTGTTCGTTATCTTATTCTTAACTGCAATGAGGGAAAAGCAGGATGTATGCCTTGCATAACAGTTATGTGAGAGGTTTGTAGAAAACCTAATAAACACAGATATTTTAAACTTCCTTGTGTAGAATGTATTGTGGTATATCACAGGTTTAAAGAAGCAAAATAATAAGCTGTTTCAGTAACCTTAGTGTGACTTTTAAATAGATCGGTAGCAACAGTTTCCTTGACTAATAAGTAAAGTGGATCGGAAAACAGGGGACTCAGAAATGTTTGTCACTACTGGTGCTTAAGTATATTCTTAGTGAACGAATCAGAGGAAAAATAATCATGATTTTTTTTGTTACAGGAGCAGTATGAATTGTACTGTGAAATGGGTTCCACTTTTCAGCTGTGTAAAATCTGTGCAGAGAATGACAAGGATGTGAAGATAGAACCTTGTGGACACCTTATGTGTACTTCTTGTCTTACAGCGTGGCAGGTACTGTCATAGTTCAGTTAGTGGAGAAGAGGATGGATTTCTGTTACATCCTCTTTACAGTGTGGGTATATGTTTACTTTTCCTGCTACCCAGTAAGAGGGTTTAAGGACATGTATATTTAAAATTATGAACTTATTTTGTGGACCAGCATCTGCAAAAACTGAAGTTCCAGGAGTGGTTAAAATCTGGGCTTGTATACTTGCCAGGGCCTTTTGCTGATAGCTGCTAAGTGGATTTCCTGAGCGCAGTATTTACTCAGACAGTGAAAGCTGGGAATTTGATGCCAATTCAGTGACCAGGTCACTTCATGATATATACAAAAGGCATTGAGGGTACAGGTAGCAGCTGGGAGTGGTTAACTTTAACTGAGACAGTGTTTTATAAGGAGGTAAGATGTCTTTGGTGAAAGAAGGATTCAGTGCAGGTAAAGAAATGGCCTGTGGCAAAACAAGCTTAGAATTCTTGTGTTTCGTGTTAGTAATACATAAAGCACTAAACCACCTAGTTTTAGATAGTTGTTAGGGTAAGAGATTAAATAGAGGGGAAACTCTGATCTCTGGATGTGAATTACAGAGTATCCTAAGAAGCCACAAAGACTTCCTGGTGACACAGGTTGGTGTGTTTTGTTCATCTTGTTCATGGACATACCAGTCTGAGAAAAGAGAGGACTAGTACCTTTAAATCAATGCAGTTAACAAGCACTTGACTTAAAAATGAAAATAAAAAGCAGCGGGCATTCCTCTTCACAACTTCTGAGTTCCCTTTAACAGGGGCTTCTAAATTGAAGCAATACTGCCACCTCCTCCCTGCCTCTTTCTTCTTCCTATCTGTATTTTGTGGGGATCATTCCCTTTTTGATCATTCAGTTCTCAGGCAGGATTCTGTTTTTCCATTAGCAATAAAGCTTGCCAGAAATGGAGTATTATTAGTTCCCAGTTTTGTGTTCTTTGTGAAGCCGGAGTTTGATGCTCCAAACACAAATCTTTCAGGTTGCCCACAGATCTGAAATTCTGAGAAAATTTCATTTTGGACATACCCAAATAAGAATATTTATTTCACTGCTAAGCAGCTGCTGAGTTGGAACAATATTCTCATTTCAGGAGTATCCTTTCTCTGTTCTTACCAGTTTCATTCTCAATGTCAGACTGAAATCTTTGTGCTTTTGATTGCTGGATGTCTCATTGCATGGTAACAGCATGTTGCAGTGTTGAGACAGTGATGTGCTTTGATTCTGGAGATTTGAGAAGCTAAGGTCCTCAGTACTTTGCCTAATGGCTAAGGGTCCAGGAAGAGGACACAACAAAGCATTTTAGGCTCAGAAAGCTAATGCTCAAAAACGTCAAGCTTCGTCAAAACGTTGCAACCAGCTGTAATAGACCAGGTACATTTTGGGCTACATTTCAGATTTAACTTTTATATAATTATTGAGGCAATGAAGAAATATTGCACTGTAACAGCATCAGCTGTTGCAAGCTTCTGATGGGCTAGTGTTTAATTGGCAGCATAATTGCTCATTAGATATGCCTCAAGAGGTCCTATACAGATATTTTCACTAAGCAGAAAAAAATTGAGTAAGCAACATTAGATCTGCCATAGATTCCTAAGCATGATTGAGGTGTTCACTTTTATGGAGATCAGTCTCAAGTAAGACTTGGTTTAGCTGTTTAATTTTTGTATTATGCAATAGGAGGAAAATGTAGTTTTCTTCCACAGAAGTCTGCTCTTGCCTAAAAACCGCATGTCTGGACTTCATTCTAAAAGCATACGGACATGTATGCTGCATTGTAAGGTTCACAATAGCTTCTCTCTCTGTGTGCTAAATAACCTTTCTGTGGGCATGGACAAAAATGTGTTCACATAGACATGTCAGAGCTCAGGTTTAATTTCATAGTTGTATTCATACTGTGGAATTCAAGTCTCTTCTGCTGTGATTGGTTACCCAATGTATTTTGGGGAACTTAAGTGTTTTTCAAAAGAAAGGAAGGAAGCTGCTAGTAGAGAACTATTTGACAACACAGATAGAAGAAAGCCTTGAAAATTGAAAGCTCTGTGCCTCATCATAAGGCTGATTTTAGAAAATGAAACTGTAAGGAATTCTATGAGTAAGGGAGGACTTCTGTTACATATAATTTGGAGACGTTCTTTGAGGTAGTAAGGGGTGTTGACAAGACTATGTAATTAGGATGCAAGGCTGCTAAAAGTAGATTACATGTATCTTTTCATACAGAATGAAAATCCAGAAATGACCATGCAAATAGACATGACTGTTGTCAGGAGCCATCATTTATAGCTCTCTGGCCTTGGGATACAGTTCTTCCACACACTGTAAAATCATCTGTCAGTTTAGTAAGACTGGCAAGTATCAAGATAAAAATAATACTAGAAAAAGAAAATCAAAGCTGTTCCTGTATCTGAGAACTCGAAAAGCTGTGCCTGCTTGATGGTATTTCAGGATAGGTAGGTTATTTAGAATTAATTCTGGTGTTTGTATCTTTCTAGCTGTCTCTCTGACTAGAAATATGACACAGTGTGATATCTGAATTCAGATTGAATTATTGTGATCCCTCAAAACTTCAGGGCTTTTTTTTTTTTTCTGGCTTTTGTTTTTAAATTCAAATCTGTGTCATGCCTCTAGATGGAAAAAATCTTTCTTAGTGCTTGAAAGACTTCTCTGATATTTTTGTTCATTATAGTTGGAAATCTACTTTAAAGGCTTTTTGATTACTTCTGATGAGGAGAAATATCTCTGAAATGAGTAAAAGGAATGGAAATACGGCTGCTTGAAAGTCATTTAGCACATTATATCACTTAAAAGTTAAAATTCAAATGATTCTTTTTCCTGATAACATGTGAAAATAGATCCTTGTTTCACATAATTTACCAGAAATGTGGTAAAGTCCTGGTTTGTTACTTACGCATGTCAAAAAGTGTTTGTAGTTTTAGGTGTTCTGTATGCGTATTGCTGAGTGATGGTAATGTTGCAGCTGTGATGCACTGTGTACTTCAGAGAAGGTGCTGCATGTTTTGAATCTCATCTGCATTTTCTAACTTAAAATAAAAAGGAAATACTTCAATATAAAAGATAAAATGCATTATCTCTGTCTACACACCTCACCTTCTTTCCTCTAAAAGAGTAGGGAACTTGTAATCTTAAGGGGCAAGGTGTTACTTCCTGACATGTAATACTAAGACAATTACAATTTTGGCGCTTTGTAGAGGTAATGGTTGCATTTTGATTAGTTACCTTTGAAGTGAAGCTTAATCTTTTGAGGACAGGCAGCTTTAAAAATGCATTCGATTTACGATTTACGGTACTTAAATATCTATGAGTCTGTTTCCTGTTTATTTCTATGCTTCTTTACAAGCTCTTAGAGACCTGTTAAGGGCCTTTTTCTGAAGAAAGATTGAATACCTACTTTTAAAATGACTTTTCTTTTTTATTTTTAAACATTTTCTTTTCCTTGCTTGTAGGAATCTGATGGCCAAGGCTGCCCTTTCTGCCGCTGTGAAATCAAAGGAACTGAACCAATCATTGTGGATCCCTTTGATCCCAGGGATGAAAACTCCAGGTGCTGCAGTATTATTGACAGCTTTAGTATGCCCATGCTGGACTTGGATGACGATGATGATAGAGAAGAGTCTTTAATGATGAATCGTTTGGCTTCAGTCCGAAAGGTAAGTTTTTCAACTACTGCACAACAGATAGAGCTGTGTGTTTGTAAATGGAGCTGCTTGTAACTTCAAACAATGAGAGGTTGCACTTTGTGCTCTAGTTTTCACCAAGTCACTTAAGGAGGAAAAAGAAAGTTCCACTTTCTTAGCTGATACAAGCTGTGTTACCTCTGTTTATAATGGAGGTAGCATGAGTTTGCACCAGCTGAGACTCTTGTCCGAAATAAGCTGTGTGGGCAGTTGCTTGAACTGTTATTTATAAGGAACAAAGAATTTCATACATGCAGAATGTATTACTAGTTTTCTGCAAATATTTGTATACACATACAGAGAACGTTTTGTGATTAAACTTGCATTTCTAAAGAGATTGTAACTATTATTGCTTTGTAAGGGTAACTTGTAACTGAATTTGTATTGCTTTTAATCATGTTTCATGTGAGTTGTCCGTGATTTTCCACCCGCCACTGCCTTTATTTTCAGTGGTAGGTTCTTTTAGTGGAAAAAGCTTATCTGAGATTATTCCTAATGACTTTGTGTTTTGGGGTGGTTTTGTTCTGCAAGGGATCTGTGTTAAATTCTGGGATCTTCTTTCATTGGTCATGGGAGATTTTCTCTGTGATTAGCTTCTGTTAATGATAATGCTTATTTATGTTGTTAGTTTTCATTACTATACTTTAGTTTGGAATACATATTGACATAGGCCATGCAACACTGAATTTCACACTGTATTTTCTGTATTTCCCTTTTAATAAGGCCATCTAAATTAAATAGCTGCCTTGGAATTGATTCAGTAACATCTTAATTTTCCATTTCATTATCATTGTATTTTGGGTTTTTTTTTAAGGGGAGAGAGGGGAGTGTTTCACCCTCATATCTGTGAATATCTCTCAGTTAATACAGTTGATGTACATTCTTCTGATGTCCTTCCTAAACTCTTAAGTCATGAATCATTTTTTTTGTTGTCTGTGTAATACAACGTGGTCTACTCTTGGGAGCAGTTTATCCTTCCTTCCTGGACTAAAATTGCAGTCTGCAGCCCGACCTCTGTAAGATAGCCTTGAATTGATGGGCTTTTATAGAACTGTCACTTCCATGATAAGGCAAAAATGCATTATGCTTTTATCAAAAGGAGAAACAACAGGCTTTACTATAAGAAGTCTTGTTTTCAGTATCTACCAAGTGCTTGAGTGCTTTGGTGCTTGCTATTTTTATGTCATTGATTTCATTGTTCAGTGAGAGAAACCTGCTTAATTATCCCTGAAGTTTAGGAGCAGCATTCTTCACATTTTGCTAGTCTCTTGAAGTCCCTACTTAAACATGCTGATTTATCAGCTCATTTGGTGATTTTTCAACTACTGCGTTCTTTTGAGAACTGTTACCGGTGGTTGTACAGTGATGCTCTTGACCACACCACCTGTGTGACATGGGGTGTTATTTGTATACACGTTTTGTTAGCAATGCCTTCATCAGCCTTGTCTATTTCTTGTAATCCTTATTTACTTTTCACACTGAACAGTGTTTCTTCATAGCCTGCTAGAATAAATTCTTCTTTTCCTTTATGACAATATGTAGGGTTTTTGCAATTTTGTTTTTGTTAATGCTGTAAATATGAACACGGTACTTGCATAATGGCAGTGTTGTATTCATTTTATTTGTGAAGTGATGGATGTTGGGAAGCAGACAGTAATTAAGGTCTGGCTGCCAACCTGCTGATACTGTTACTTTGTGGTTCCAATGAACCAGTTTTTCAGTTCTTATTTTATTGGAAGGAATGTTATATGCTTTCCTAATGTGAAGGTGCTGATCCATGAAAATCATAAGGGCTGATTTTGTCTCACCATTACCTGGCTAGACCGTATGGGTATTGCTGAGAAAATCTGTTTGTGTCAACATCCGGCTATAGTAGTATGCTGGGATGTTAAACTTGCTAGAAGAGGAAAGTTGCAGGGGCATGAAGTTGTGATGCGAGTGACTGTAGGGCTTTGATATGTTGCAGGAATGTTCAGATCAACCCTTACTGTCTTGAAATCCTTGTGGGATGGGCAATGTTAAAATGATTTGAAACTGTTGCTACCAATTTTCAGGCTTTGGAACTTGTACTTGGAAATGTATTCATATAGGAAAAAAGAGTTGTAGTAAGCTCATTTTAGAAGCACACGCAGTCAGGTAGATCACTGATTAAGGGGCCTGGGTGGGTTTTTAAGTAAGCTTTTCTTGACAGGATGAAAAACACTTTTTGGAATTGTCATTAAAGTGTAAATAAGATACAGTATTTTATCACCTGCTATGCCTGTATAAATTGTAAGTTGTATCTCAAAAATACCAGTAATCTTTAATGTTGGATTCTATAGAACAGTAGAACATACAACTATTTTCACAGAGGGAAGGAGATTTTCCATGCTTTTATGATCACGTATGTTCATATGCTGCTCTAGGCAAGGAAATGCCACAACAGTGATTGGAGCCAGGCAAAGGCTGATACTGTCGTGGGTTTTTTTTTGAAGGAATTAGGGAAAAGGGAAGCCGGAGGAAGGAGGCTGAATGGATTTAACAGCATTAGCACATCTAATTACAAAAGGTCATCTTTGTTCTTTGAAATGGTTTTCAAAAGACACAAAGTGCAAAGTAAACATAGTCTAGCTTACACGAAACATTAATGAACTTTTAGTGTTATCTGTAGTTCTGTAGGTTGTTGAAAGACCTTTTCAATGTTGTGTTTTCTGTTCTTTCTGTGTTTCTGTTGTGATTACTGTGATGGAAAAGCAGATGCTTTGTAGTAAGTTATGTGTGGATACTGGACTGAATACTGTTTGACTCTGCCAGGTTAAGTATTTGGCTGTTTACTGTGTGACCATAAGGTATGTCTCCTCTCCTCTGAAGTGTCAGATGCAGCTATGGCCTCTAGATAGATCTGTGCCTTGTACAGTAGAGTCTCACCATTTCTCTTCCGCTCAACGTGTTTCAGAAAGAACATTGAGCGTCTGGAGGTGAAGGCACAAGGCACAAAGCTGTGTCTTTTGGGGCTTCACATTCAAAGGACTGTCATGTTATGGCAACTGCCTTGTGCAGTGGGGCCTTTGTAATTGCATGATCCAGGACCATTCTCTGCCCATCATGTGAACTGAAATATTAGACGTAGCTGATTGTCATATCACCCATTTCAAGACTCACGTTAAAATTTTTTGTTCCAACTGAAAGAAACATTTTTCAAAACACCAGTATTTTGTATACAATTGAAATCCTAATTTTAGACTAAAAAAAAAAAAAAAAAAAAGGCTAACATTAATACATATGGGCACTGTGGCAGTGCAGTTTGATGTATTTTGGAACTTTCCAGCATTTTTTCCTGTGATGATGATAGTAGTAACAACAATATCCTATGAATATTGAAAGGGCTCTGTTTTCTAATATTCCGCTCTTCTGTTGTAGAATTGGTGCTCTGACTGTGTCATTTGTTATATAATGGTTAGTGTGTGTATCAAGTATATATCCTTTTCAGAGAAAACATGTGAATTGGAATCAGTATTGAGAGATTGAAAGTAGTCTGGAGTCTAGTATCTGCTATGTCTGAAAATACGTTCTCCCGTTTTTTTCCACACACATCAGCTGATAGCTTGACAGACACTTACAAGACAGTGTTGATGAGCCTGTACATGCTACAGACCTACTGAATGTATTCATATATACTTAGAAGATTCTCTTAAGGCATCTGGATTTTTTCACTCAAGTAAGCTTTTCCATGTTATTTTCAGTCTTTTACCCATGAGTAACAGCCTATCATGACTAAAGTTATGAATAGATTTTGCATTAATTGCAAGAAAGGTTTTTCCACCATAATGACTTACTGGGATGTTAGATAAAGATTTTCAGTCTCATGGAAAGAAGTGCTTCTTTACAGTGCATTGAGTAATGATATATTTGCCTGCTCTTCTATGTAGAAAACTTAAAAGCAAGACATTGTTTATATATTTTTAATAATTATAATAATTTTTGTTGCAAACTTATGAATTGGGAAAAAATAAACCTAACAAAAAAGTAAACCAACCCCCCCAAAAAAAACCCAAGCCCCAGCTTGATAATGTTTTACAATGTCATAAATACTCTGCATAAGCCAAACCAGCATTGCAAGCGATGGAGTCATGAGTATGTTCTTGCTGTAAGAAACATTCTTGAACTGTCAAAAAAAATCTGTCAACAATTTTGCCAAAAAAACACCTGGAATATTTTTGTAGAAATGCTAATTTCTCCTTTTAAACTGTAGAGAAATGGTGATCAATTAAATGTCTTCTAGA
>JBCJKH010018936.1:0-12932 GCA_039877255.1 Loriculus beryllinus | reverse complement strand
TATTTTAACAGTACCTACTGACAAATTTGGATTCAGGCATTAAGCTACAATGCTGTTCAACAGGCAGCTGGCAAGCCTTTCTCCCGTTTCTGTATTACACCACAAACATACTGCACATTTGAGTTGGTTCTGCAATATTCTTTTATCAGAACACATGCTATCTCTGGATCTGAACCACACAACCAAATTAAAAGTGCCACAACTGAGATACCACACAACAGCCCCATGTTTGTTAAATTCACTCTAATATTAGTACATCAACACTCAGAACCAACAGCCTATGTTTCCAGCTTTGTGACAAATCATTCCACTTAACAGACATTAGATTCTTTCACTTCTGTAAAAATACGATCTGGAATACATTTGTTGGCATGTTCAGAACTGATGTCTTTCATTAATTCCACTTAGTTTCTCACTAATCCACAAACCTGTGGACATGTAGGAATTTCAGTCTCATGCTGAACACCAGTAAAACCTTGAATCTTAGAGAAAAAACATGGACAAACCTCAGGTATTTCTTTATCTAAAAGAAGCAGCAACATATATGTATTGCCAAAGATGCTATAGAATGGTAAGAATAAAAAATAGTTTCTACGTAGCTTTCAGAATATGATGGTTTTCTTACATCTCTGTCTCTTAGATTTATCTGCTGTCTCATTTCGACCTTAAGTCTGCATTCTTTGTGGCAGAGTTGCTGTTGTGTGTCTGAACAACCATCAGCACAAGGTCACCCCTTGTCCACAATTAAGGAAGGTAATGGCTACTACAAGTTAAGAGACTGATGTCTCCTGTATACATCAGTTATTTATATGAGAAAGTTCCATATCTGTAGATATCAGAATTGTGTTAGTTCTTGGGCTATGAGACAGCTCTGTAAATAGCAGACAGTAAATTCAGAATTGAAGTCCAACTGTTCTTGTTTATCTATATCCATTCTTAGTTCAGCAATAGATATTTTCACCAACACATGGCCACCTGTGACTCATGACATGCTCTTTTACAAATTACACTCCCTCAGAATACAGGGATTTATTTAAAACTATGGGCAGAAAAGTTATTTTGACACAGTAATTGTTTCATAAATCTTCATTCACAAATTTTAACAAGGCATGAATTTACATGATAATTGTGACTTACAAGAAACTACTTTTGCTGAACACTTTGTTTGCTCCAGTATTCATCTAGCTGTAAGCTGAATACTTCTTTATCTAGCATAACAAAGGCAATATTAGTTATGCAAGATGAATTGCTGACAAATCAGCAGTTGCACAAGAAAGAAAACAAGCCCAAGCCATGTCAAGATGAGATCACATTTGGGATGCAAAGGTTAGTGTTTCACACAAGGCTCACAGCTTCATGTAAAAGATTATATTCTTGTTGAATTACATGTGCTTCACCATAACTGAGTCTAATTTTGCTAAAACTACGTTTCTTTGAGAAACACAACTACTACATCATATAGGTGAACAAATACAGTTCAATCATATTACTTGAAGCAGCCCTACAACAGTCATGTCTATAAGCTGATCTGACCATACTTTTTTAGCTTATTTACAAATACTCTCCAATTTCATACAGGGACAGAAGTTAAAAACCCCTTACAAGCAAAAAACTCATGTTATTTAATATAAACTAACAAACCATCTCTTCCCCCTTATGCCTTTGAAACCTCACTTTTAAGGCAACTGGGGATTTTTTTTTCTTTCCTTCCTTTTTGATTGAGGAGAAAATCTTTCCATATAAAAGGGTATCTGATCACTTTCAAAGTAAAGTAATTAGTATCAGAAATGCTGACATGCTTTATGCCTAAGAGTCTGAAACAACAATTGGAGATAAGATACACACAGTTAAAAATCTTACAGATAAAATAGAAGTTGAACCTCTTTAATTTCAATCTGCAGTAATGGTTACTTCAAAGGATTATAAAACACAGATTATTTTGGTATACAGATACATACTTAACATCTAAGAAAAGTTTAATCAAGTAATATTACAATAGCAATATTGTTACAGCTATGCTGGTCTAAGGCTACAAGGCAAAACTGGTACAGATCACTTCCAGTCACATGAGCGTGAAAAGGTCACAGATACACATGAAAGCATGTCCTTTCCTCAGACTACCTCAGTTCCCCTAAGAGAGCTCTTCTGCTGTACATATATGTTAGTAAAGCCTTTTCAGGTATCTGCCGTGTATAAACTTACATGAGAATCATTTCAGGCTTCCGTGTAGATTACTGAAGGCTTTCAACTGACAGTCAATATGCTTGACATTACTATTGTCTACCTAGTCTACTGCGGAAAACTTTTTCTAGTGACTTCTATCACTAGGAAAAGTTTTAGTCCTTTTAGTCTAGTCCTTCTAGAAAGGACCCATGTTACTGTTCTACATATAATTCAATTATCTTAAAAGACACCACACTCCTGCATTTGGATGAGGGGAGAGTAGCTTACATCCATATCAATATTCAAGTAACAGCACTGTACATTAACAGATAATTGAACAGAAAAAATAGAACAAAAAACATTCGAAAAACACGAAAAACATGCAAGTTGCATCCTTAACAATGCTTTCTTGCAAAAAGTTTGATATCATTTAAAGGAAAAAACAAACCAACCAAACTCAAGCATTAACAGGTCAGACTATAAACAATACAAGGCTGTGATACAACCCCAGTTGTATCACAAATTCACTAAGCTTAATGAATTTTTAAACTGCTTCCATGCATAAATTATGTGTAGCTACTACTTTCACTGAGCATCTTAAACAGCAGATTGTAATATGCCACTTTGCAACAACTGCCCTACAGGATAGCTTTTAGGGGAACAAAAGCTAAAAAATATAAATCCAAAACCAAGCCTCAACCTTAGATTAGAAACTGCCAGATGAAACACAACTGAATAACAACTAAAAATGAACTTCTTCAGCCACACAAACATGATCTTAAAAAAAAAAGGAAAAGAAAAAGAAAAATAAAAAGAAACCACTTCATACACAGTGTCATCCAAAGACCGCTTCTGCAGAGATCCCAGCTACATGCTGCTGCCTGCCCAAACCAGCTGAACTGCAATGAAAACAGAGAAATGCCTTCCTAATGTTACTTCACACAAAATTAAAAGCTGTGGCTGACACCTGATGTTGCCAGAGATGTCAGGTCATCACAAAGAACAAGAGTCACGACCTCGGACAGAAGGTTAAGATAGTAACACAGCATTACCCATCACTTTGAAGCCATGAAAAACCCTGCTGCTGTAGCACAGGGTGCTATATTTAACATATTATCATGAAGGACCCGATTATCTAAAAAAGGCCGGGCAAACAGGTCTATTTTTTAGCAACAATACGAAGCATCACAGAAAAGGAGCTTGGATTTCGTTTCTTTAGCTAGGAAGGCTGCAAAAGCTAAAACCACATACTTGGTATTTGTGGCACAACAAATTCTCACCAATTGTGACTCTCCAGCAGTTTTTGTAGCTGGGAGGAATTGCCTAGCTTTTTTCCTCTCCAGGACGTCAGTCACAAAGTCATGAGAGTGCAACATACAAGATATGATACTACGCTTCACTGGGCAGTCCCGGGTATAAGGAAACTTCTCCTTAAACCACTATAAACTGTCACCTTATGCTAGATGCTCCAAGGAGAACAAAGTATAGCACACAGATGTTTTCAATATATAACTGAACAATCTAATTTACATTAAGGCTTTACAACATTTTGCATCCTAAGACCTAGCTTCTTCAGCTGCTCCTAACTTCAGCAAACTTAATCCAAGATAAAACACTTATGCTGGATGCCTGCCCCAAGCAGAATGAAGTAAACCAGTTGAGAGAAAGAAAATAAAAACAGGTTAGTGTCCAGCACTTTCTGAAGAAGTGAAGATTCCTCTTTCAGAGTTATTCTAGTTGCCTTCAAATTTTGACAGTTAGGGTTTTTTTAATATATATATATGTATACATATATATATACACATATATATATATATGTATTTTGCTACTTAAAACCTAGTCCTTATCAACATATGAATCCACTTAATAATTGTGCCCTTAACATATGGCTCTGGAAAAAAAAAAGGCCAAAAACCATCACCAACAGCTGTTATAGGCTGAGTGTATAAAAAGATACTTTTGTTTTAATACATCATCCTCCACTACATGAGAGCTGACTGACTCAGTACGCAGCATTCACATAGAGAAACCGAATATCCTCTAAGTGATCTAAAGCACACAAAGCACACATTTTAACTAGCACTCCTCTATTTATGCAAACTTCCTGCTAGCAAGAGGACAACATGGAGATGGAAAGCATATAATCTGAATGAAAGGTTCCAGCAAAGGGTGAGAAGGTGTTAAGACAGACATAAAAAATTTATAAAGAACTAGGGAGGAAAGAGACATAGACCGGCTGGTTAAAGAAATTCAGAGCTTGGCACATTTGGCTCATTTCTGCAGCCCTGTGTCTCCCAAAGCAGAGGAAAGCCTGGATTCTTGGGGTCTGTTCCAAGTGTCTTTGTTCTTCTCACATCGATGAACTCACTGGCAAAACATCCATGTCCTCCAGTGCTAGGCTATTTCCTACTACCATTGGCAGCACTACATTAGTTTAAAAGGCAAAAGGTCTATGCAAGTATGCTTCAACCCAACAGATCACCCACGCTGGTAGCAGCAAGAAGTGATACCATGCTGTTATGTTTGCACTAGTTTTATTTTTAACATCTAGAGCATTAGGGTTGCAAACTCACACACACAAAAATTAAGAAAAGCTACAATTAACACTGCTTTGTGCAACCTCCATCCACTGCTTTGTGCACTTGCTCAGACTGCATGTACTTAAGTTCTAACATTTTATGCTCTCAAGATAGGCCTTCTGTAGAAATGAACTGGGAAGAAGAACAAGAGAATGTCTGTTCTACCCTCAATGTCCTACCGCTTTGAAAAGTTAAAGGAACTGAGATACCTATGAAGCATGAGACTGCAAAGATAAAAGACAAAACAAACCCAGAGAGTAAGGCCACTAAAAACTAGCCTTGCCACCGAGTGCCTATAACAGTAGGCCAGCCCTTTCCCCTGCCTTTAGAGTTATTTTTGTACGGTTTTTATTTTACAGATATCTATTCAGATCATCTGCAATCCAATTTGTGTACATACTCAGCAACCCAGAGGCAATTATGCTCTGTCCTTTAAATGTATCAATTGCTTTATGCTACAAAATGCAAATGGAAACAGGACAGTATTTTAATAACATTCTTGCCAGATGAAGGAAATTCATTACTGTTAATACAATACTTTGATGTTCTAATGATAACCAGCAAAGGAAGACTCGGGAGTAACTAGATAAATCTGCTCTTTGGGATGGCTTTCGCTAACATAGTTTAAAAGAAACTGGAGCTTCACATAAAATGTAAGTATAAAGCTAAGTACCAGACAGCACTGAATACATTTTAATGCCACAGCCGTAGAAAGAATTATGTGAACATATGCATTCACATAGTTAAAAGATATAGCTAGAATAACTGCTTAAACTGAGCCACAAACACAAAAAAGCCCAACCCGAAGGGTAAATCAAGAGATCAGGTTAGATATAGTCTAAGAATACAGGTGGATATAGTCTGCAGTTATATCCTTACAGAAGCCAGACAAGTCTATGCAATTTGTGAGGAAAAAAAAAATAGTAACAGGTTAAAAAATGTTACAGACACATTGTAAACACCTAACTTACAAACAGAGGAGGAAAAAGACAAACAACCCTGCCCCAAATATTTACCTTATTGCAGTAAAGCATCCAAAGCTCATACAGCCTCTCTCGGGATGCCATTCCTTCCGTTGCTCTTTTCGCGATAGCAGCTACTTTTGTTCAAGATCCTACCATGCTCAGTTCCCAGGTGCTCTTTCCGCAGGTTTTACTTTATTATTAGTTATATCATAACCCGAAGAGTCAAAGATGAAAATAACAGCGTCTCAGTCTCTCCTTATGGGGTAAAAACCGTAGCACAACACAGGCAACTGCAGGCAAGTGTCAAGCATGTCCGTTCTTCGCCAGCGCCTCTTCGGTTTTAATCTCTGAAAGTGAAAACATACCCTTCAGGCCTTTTGGTGGAGGAAGGAAATAAATACCCACTTAAAGCCCACAGACGACCTCGGGAATTACGAGGCGGCAGGTCGCATCGTGTCTGACATTACCACCCCTACGACGGAGAACTCTGGTTCCTGATCTCCGTGACGCTTTCTCCTCTCCCGCAGGGAAGCAGCGGGGCAGCTGTCCCGGCGGAGCCCTGAGGCGGCTGTGGTAACGCCCGGAGGGGACGGACACCCCCTGCACGCCTGGGCCCCGGCCCGGCAGTGACAACCGCTGCCGCTGCCCTGCTCGCCCCAGGTCCGGGCTCCGCAGCGGCCTCGGAGCCCGACGGACCCAAGCAGAGTCGTCGCCCGCAGACTGAGGGCTGCCCAGGCACAGACGCTGCCCGCGGCCTCTCCGCTCCCTGCAGGGCCCCGTACTGCCCTGCCACCCGCTCCCGAGCGAAAGCAGCTGCCCCGCGCCGCCACGTACCGCGCCCTCGGCGTCCCGCAGCTCCCACCGCGCTACCGCGGCCTCTCTCCCCGCAGCCTTCCCGGGCCCCGGCGGGCGGCGGCCGGGCAATGCCGCGCGGCAGCCGGGAGGCGGAGGGGGCCGGACCTGGCCACATCGCCCGCCCCGCCCGCATTCCGGCACACGCCCCGGGCCGCCGCCGAGGGGCGGGGAGGCCGCGAGCGCCATCTTGGCTTCGGGCAGGAGCAGTACCGGCAGTGCAGGCGGGGTGCCGGCGGCCGCGGTCGGTGGCTGGCCCGAGAGGAGGCCTGTGGGGCGGGCTGGGGCCGCTGTGGAAGCTGTGATCGCTGTGGTGGCAGAGCCATACTCTGCACACGGCACCTCACCCGAGGAGCAGGCGGTCCCCGTAAGGTGGCGCGACCCTCTCCTAATCGAGGGGTCTCTTTTCCTGTAGAAAGATCGGCATTCCCAGTCCTTGAGGTACCGACCACCTCAGGAAACCTCTGCGCAGCTTTGTAGGTGATAAAGCAATGAAGCCCGTACATGTGTTTTACACACAGTGCAGAGAGGCCTGCCTCCGTAGCCTGAGGAGTGTGAACATACAACCTGCTACTGCTTTAAAGTAGTCTGTATCTCGTATGTAGAACTTGAGTAGGACTAAGAAAACACTCCTAAAATAGTCAGATTTCTAAAAGAGGAATGTGAAAAGACATTGCTCAGCTTGCTGGTGTGGCTCTTCCCAAGTGTGTGGGTAGTGCAGTGACCCTCCCAAAGGCACAGTGCTTCAGCAAGGGACTTTCCTTCCACCCTGCTTGCTCAATAGTAGGATCCTTGTAGCATGGACTGCCAGGGAACAGACTTCCTTCTGTGTCCCTCTGCTCCCTTGGAAAGGGGGGAAGGAAATTAATGCTCCAATGCAGGGAGAAGGAGCTTTAAAGAGGCCTGGGCCTTCTTTTCCATTTTGCTGTGTGGCCCTGCAACCTCTGAACACAGCCCTGCTCCTGCCACTGGGTCATTCCCTCGCTTGGGTAAATCTCACACAGGATCAGGTGGTGAAGCATTCACTGCGCTGTCAGTTCTTTTGCAGGGGATTTCAACACCACTGCAATGGTTTCACGTGAGTTTTGAGAGTCCTTTGCAAAGGCATTAACTGTGCGATGTCATTATATTACCTGCTATATAAAAAATTGCTAGGGATGGAGATGTGTCACCAAAAGCCCAGACAGTCTGATATTCGTCCCTGCGATATGGCTTCGGTTTTGGATGAGTGAACTTTCCCTGGAGAAATTTAAGGGCTAATGTGTGCTTGGTGTTGTATGATCTAGATCAGTATTGTGGTAATGGGAGAAATATCTTTTACTGCAGTATCTAAACATAATTCCTAGCACGGATGGAGAAACGCTAACAAAAAGGAGTCTGTAATATTTTTAGTTGTGTGAGACACGTGCTGTGGTACTTAACTGCTAGCTACCATGGTCTCCTGGCTTAAGGCTGCAACATAATTTTTTCCATCAAGAAAAAAATAGGAGCTCAGAGTTCAGCTCTGTCCCAGGGCAGGACCTGCTACACTTAAAGCACCCTGTTCCTCCAGGAACAGAAGAGATTCTGCCTCCTTCTTGAGGGACTTATCTCAGGATTCCAGTTAGCTGCTAGGAGGTCCTGCCTAACAGCCAACCTGTATCACCTTTGTAGCAAATTCAAATATTATTTGTCCTCTTCACAGTAATATGGAAAAAGGACATTCTTTGTACCATACTTTTTGGTTATATTTTTTCCTATCACACCTTCTTATAGCCTTTTCTAGGCTAAACAACAGTCTATTTCAAACTTCTCTTACAATTTGCTCCCATTGAAAAAGTCAGGTCCAATCAAAACCATGCAAAACCACCAATCCTTCCTTGAAATACAGCTCAGTTTTCTTGCATTATTAACTTTTACCAGTGACAGGAGGTGCTCCCACATAAAGAAGTCCTGCAGTAGACTCCACTAAAACAAAAACCACCCACTGATAGAGATTAGAGACTCCTTCCCTCTTAAGTGCTGCTGCCCACCTAATTGGGATGCTCATGGAGTGTAAATCAGCCATTTCCTACTCTGCTGGAATTGTAATGACATAGTTATACTAGCGGGCTTAAACGCTACTGCTTGTGTAGATCTTGCCTTTTATAGGTGCTCTGGAGGGAGAGTAGAACATTTATAGCCCGTTCCAGCAGCATCCAGGGTGAGTAGTCTACTGGTCTGATCTTCCAGAAGTTTTTCTTTAACAACTTGCTCACTGTAGAATTGTTATGACGCCTTTTAGATGTCTGTGTTGCCAGGTGTAGGACAAGTTTAATATTTCCCTGTCAGTATAGATAAACAGGCGGTATTCATTGAGTTCTTTCTCACATGTAAATATGAGCAACAAAGAGAGGTCAGTGAGGAAAGGTGAACTACAGCTCTGTCCCTTACAGGCATAGTCTAACTCAGACTGAAATTATCATTCAATACGTTTACTGTGATAAAGACTCAGCTAAGGATGTGGAAGTCAAAGAATGGAGGAAGGATGTAAAAAGAAGCATTACTAGCTTTGTATGGGTACTTTAAAGTGTGAATGTATATGGATTGGTCTACCAATGAAAACTAATTAGTAAACTTCTCATCATCTTTTCTTCCATAACTATGTATCGATTGTTTCATGGATCTTAAATAGCCATGTAGGCAGTGTTCATTTGTATTTCATTGTCCCTTAGCTGCTGTCTTGTGGTAGCTGGCTGTTTACAGCAATGGTTGTTTTTCATACATTGTACATTATTTGTGGGTTTCTACTTTATCTTTTTTCAGTGGCTGCATATTAATAATTTAGTCTTGTTACAAACTTGTCAGTCAGCAAGTTCAGGTAACAGAAAGGTTAGAGAGAAGGGTATGGACAGGGAGGAAGCGTGAGTTTGATGCTGAGGAAAGATTCAACAGAGGAGTGGACTGCATTGGATTGCAGCTTTGAGATCAAGGACCTCTGAAGTGGCAGGAAAAACCACACACTTTATAGTAAAGCTTTTGTTAAGTTATACTTATTTTTCATAGGAGGTAATAAAAAAGATACAAATCTGTATCTGACTTTCAGATATTCTCAAACATGTTTGACTGTGAGGCTTCTACTGAGATCATGCCCAGGAGCAGCAAAAATCATGCTGGGGTAGGTATATGGCAAAGCTTTTATCTGAGGTTTTTCTTGATGTCTTGGGGCCAATGCTTTCTTTACTAACAATTAAGACCTGAATTATGCTTAGAATTGAACCTCCCTCTCAATTCTTCCACTCTTGTACAGAAGCAAGGTGTAATCTGTACATTCCAAGTATCAAGTGGCCTTGGCAGCTGTGTTTAAAACTCTCACTATCAAAATACCTCTTGGGTATGTAAAGAAGTAGGGCTTTGTATATGCTAGTTTCTAGCCATTCAAACCTAATTAACCTGAGACTGCATTTGTTGGGCAATTAGAAAGGAGGAAGTCAGCCCATGCAAGATGCCAAGGCCTCTGAGATGGTGTTTTGCAGAGGGTAGCACAGGATCAGCTTGCCTTGAGTTTCTCTGACTGTGATTGCACAAAATGAGTGTGCAATTATTCTATTAGGTAAGGCAGCACACTTAATTGGTGTTTATTCTTCCTTCTGTCACCATATTCACATTGTACCCTGGGTAGCTCAGGGCTTGTTAGCTGCTTGCAAAATTTGGAAATGGGAAGGAATTTGTTTGCCCCTTGACACATAAGCTGGTATCTAGGCATTTTAGTTGCTTTCTTTCAAAGTGTTGGAGACTGGCCAGAGCTAAAGCTGGGAGGTGGTGGTCTCGCTAATAGCATTAAGTCCCTTTGGCCCTTAGCTGCTCTGCTTTCATATATGCAGGGTTAAACCATTAACCAGACTCAAATTCAGGAAGGAATTTAGCCCAGGGTAGCTTGGGACCATGGTGAGTGTTTTTGTTGTTCTTTGTCCTTTCAGCCTGTTTCCAAGGCAGGCCTTCAACATAATGAATCCCCTGCTGTAAAAGGCCCAGGATCTCTTCTGCTGTTTTTCTATAGCATAGGCTTCCTTACCAGAGGCTTTAGGTTTGCAGCTGTGCTAGGAATGTTCTTGTTTAGGGTACATATTAAAGATTCTTCCAGCCTAATTAAATAATATGCTTTTGTCTGCTTAGGTTCTTACAGGCTCTAATAGACAGTAGATTCATGGATGGATGTTAAGGGTTAGAACTGCCCCTCTCCTCTGCTGTCATTTAGGTTATCTGTGCTAGAGCTAGCATATGTAGACTCATGCTATAGCTGTCTTCGTTTTGCAGATGCTCAAAGATACCAGTTGTTAGTATTGCATTCACAAATTTGCATTGTGAAAGTATTCTCCTTCCTTCACCAAACTCACTTTTCACTCAAAGTAAGCCCTTACTCTTCACTGCTTTATGGCCAGTGATCAGTGAAGTTACTGTACTTGGACTTCAAATGACTGTGCTTTAGTTAAGAAGTTGTTTAATGAATGCTTTCATTATGTTGCAGAGCTCAGCAGATTTGGATCTACAGCATGACTCCTCAAAGCAATCTATATCAGGGGGGAAAAAAAATCCTAACACGGCAGCAAGCAAGGTTTAAAGACGTGTAGGTGTTGGTAGTTTCTGGTGACCTGTCTGTACTTAATTGCCCCTCAGCTGACATGATAAACTTATCCTGAGAATGGATGCTGTAGCAACTTGGGGCCTAACTCCTCTTCGTGTGGGGAAGAATGCAAATGAAGGGAAATAACTAAAGGGAAATGGGCTTAAGAAAGCTCCAAATGCTGCTAGAGGTGAACTTCTTGGAAAATGTTAGAACTGTGGCCTCCCAGAAGTTAGATGTTGGTTGCAGCACAGTACCTGCTTTTGAGTGGGATGTGAAATGGGTGTGCCATTCCCTGTGTCCTTGTGAATCCTCCAGGGACTCTGCTAGCCTACTCCTGACACAGGCAAGGTATAGAGGCCTGAATGATGGCTAGTGTTGTGAAACATGAAAAGAGAGTTTTAAAGATCCTGCAAAGTTATGTAAACAACAGTGTGCTGTTAAAGTATGTCTGAGATTTTGGGGGGGTGAGGGGAGGAGCACTTGCACACTGAATGAATTGTAGACTCTTTAACATAATGGGTCTCTCTTCTGGTTTTTAACCCCAAACATTAGATAAAGCTCCTACTTCTCTGTGCTACTGAGGGTCAACATGAGTTCACGACTACAGACAGTGTGAGGTCCTGGCTAAACGAAAGAGCATAGTATAGGCCCCGAGCTGGAAATAGGAGCCATGAAATCCTGTGCAGGACTAAGAACTTAATGCTAAGTGGCAGCAGGAACTACTGGACACCAGGACTCTATTATCACAAAGTGAACAAGCTATTGAGAGATTTATTTTGATATCTGTAACACTATAAATACTAGTTGACAGAAATAATTCTGATTAATAAACATGGTAAACACTGTAAATGCTTTGCTTTGTCTTAAGTCATCTAGTGTCACAGATGCAGGACTGGTATGCAATACTTCCATAAGGATACTGTGACTGTGAACTTACCAGCCTATTCACAGGAAAACTACTTTGGAGAAGGACATTGCTTTCATGGGGCCATTCAAGATGCAGGGTACACCCTATAATAAATTACAGCCTAGGGTTGGTCCCATGGACTTAGTTACAGGTAGATTTTTGGATTTTAATTATCATAAATTAATGTTTTCCATTTTTTCCTCTAAGGTCTGAAATAATACTTATCTTCAAAGATGCTATTTTTAAATTGATCTGAGACTGCAGATAAAAATTCAGCTTGGCAATTTAGATGCAGGTTTTCTCTGGGCTTGGGTGTTAACAGCTCATTTCCTCTGACTTCTGCGGAATTAATCCTGCCAGTAAAGCAAGTATACGGGCTCTGAAGCCCACTGTAGTCAAGACTGACTGGTGGACTTTAAATCAAAGGCCCAAAGCTTTGCAAAAAAAGGGAGCTTTAGGTGGCAGGGTTTTTTTCTGCTTTTTCTCTAAGGTGATAAACTGTTTCAAGACTATCTCTGACTCTAGTATGTAGCACAGCTAAAATCCGATGTAGAAAAATACTTCCTGCTAATGCTCAACACAGTTTCTGCAGGTGTACAAGTGCAGTTGTATAGACACAAGATTACTGCTGCTCTACAAAGACCAACACCTTAATTGCTTTAAAAAAACAAACAAAAAAAAAACCAACCAAAGAAAAACCTACGACAAGTGAGCCAAACAACAGTTTAGTATAGAATCATAGTTAGGGTTGGAAAGGACCTTAAGATCATCTAGTCCCAACCCCTCTGCCATAGGCAGGGACATCTCACACTAAACCATGCCACCCAAGGCTTTGTCCAGTCTGGCCTTGAACACGGCCAAGGATGGAGAACTCACAACTT
>JBCJKH010018933.1:5765-20527 GCA_039877255.1 Loriculus beryllinus | reverse complement strand
AAAGAATTTCTTCCTCATATCCAATCTAAACCTTCCCTGTTTAAGTTTGAACCCGTTACCCCTTGTCCTGTCACTACGGTCCCTAATGAAGTGTCCTTCCCCAGCATCCTTGTAGCCCCCCTTCAGATACTGGAAGGCTGCTATGAGGTCTCAATGCAGCCATCTCTTGTCCTCCTGGAGTCCTCCTGGGCATTGCACGCCAACACAGGTCCCACATACACAAGACTTTAATTTTTCAGGAGGTTTGTGTGAGAGCAAACGAAGCAAAGTTGAGCACAGCCTTAGACTCTGTGGCTCCAGATTGAGATGCAGAGGGGCATGTAAAGCATTTTGAGTGAAGAAGAGGGGATCTGGCCTTTGAAAACGTTTCTGAATTAAATGGGATCATTCTTGTCAAAATTAAATTCATTGCAGAACTTAAGGCCCTTGAGCCAGGGTTCAGAGTGATCTAAGTCAGTGGGGGTTCAGTGACTGTGAGGGGGCTAGTCTGATTTACTTCACCTGTGGTCTTCAGCTCACCTGCTGCAGTACTTGCATTGTGATTGCTTCCAGGTGACCATGATCAGTAGGGATGCAGTCACCTCTGTGTTCCTGTAATTGAGATGGGGATTTACCTCTATTCAAAATGTTCCTGCTGCGGTGGCTTACTCTGTGTTTATTGTAGGTTTTTGGCGTCCACATGAACAAATGGAAACTGGATAAGAAGCTAGGATGTGTGTGCCTTTCCCTTTATGGCATCTTCCTGTGTTTCTCCATCATGACAGAATTCAATGTTTTCACTTTTGTGAACTTGCCCATGTGCAGAGATCACTAATGTAGGTGGCAGACTGTTGGGAGGAACTTCCTTCTTACCTGTGCAATACGAACCACGGCTGGCATCTCCTGAACACGGTGCACCTCCAAGTCGTGACATATATCCTGCTCACTGTTCATAGGACCTGTGGCCCCATCTAGGTCTGCCCTGTCCCTGACTCCCTGCAACCTGGACAAATCCTGCATCGATGTGAAGATTATTTTTTTCAATATTCATGTGATTTCCTAGCTCAGTTTTTGAACAGTGTGACTGGGATGAACTGGCTGCTAACTGGCGTCAAGCCAGGAAAAACTGGTCTGCTACAATTATTTCTTCTTTTTAAGTTATTTGGTGGAAGACTAATCTAATTTATGACTTAAGACTACTGCTGTAATGCAGAAGAGGTACATTCTACAGGGGCTGATTTTCATGGAGAATCATGGGATTTTTTTTTTTTCTGGTTGTTTGTTTTTTGTCTTATTCCTTTTTTTTTTAACTGTGTTCTGGGGGTTTGAGGGGTGGGAAGGGTAGGGTTTTTTTTGGTTTTGTTTTTTAATTGCCAGAGGTCAAGGTCTTCTCTTGCATCTTCTCCTGTGTGCTGGGCATCCTGTGATGATCCAAAGGTCACAGAGCAGTGTAATATGGGAATACAATTCAAGGTACTCAGCATATGAATGGATTTACTGCATTTTAAAAGAAGATTGTCAAGGCAACAGACAATGACTTTTGACCATAAATAATTAAACTTGTACAGGTATGATGAGGAATGCAAAGTAAACATGGATTCAGAGGGTAAACACTGCTACCATTTTGTTACTAACATTGGAGTTCTATTACTAAGGTGTTCATGGTATTTCCAAGCAATAGTTCAATGCCAGCCCTAAAGGGCTACCGATGAAATGTCCTGGTTTTTAATGGTCTGCACATGGAAATGGAAGGTCAAAACTTCCTCTGCTCCATCAGATTTCTTGTTTTGAGGGGATTCAATAGTTCATGTCTTACTCGTTCTGAGAAGGAGATAAGTAAATGTCAGAACTTTTCTGAGTTACAGACACTGGTTTCTTTAAAAGGAAAGAGGCATATTTTGCACAGATACAGTTACTGAAGTAATAATTTGCCGTTCTTTAAAGAATACACTGGACCTGGCCAGATATTTGTCTTCTTAAGCAGTTGAACTTACCTGGTAACAAATCGAGTGGATTCATCATCCCTCCTTTGGGAGGGAGGAAGACACAGAGAGACATGGCACTTTTTAAAATGTGGAATATCTTCAATGCAGACTCGCTCACAGATCTTAATAACGTTATTGTGAAAGTTTAGCTATTCATTGTTCCAATATCCCTGCTAGATTTTGTATAATTCTGTATTAATATGCAGGCAGATTCCACCCCATGAGAAACACTATCACAGCTTCATTTGTATTGATACTGTGGATTCTTGCCAGTGCTGGCTCTTGTATTTTACTTTAAGCACTGATCACTTCTGATTCATTTGGTATGTTTTTTCTTGTATATGTTCTACTATGAAATGTATACTACCAGCTAGGTGAATGTTTTTGTCTATGGTACAAACAATGGCGAATATTGTTTCGGTAGTAAAGGTAGAGAAAACCCTATGTAAAAAAAAAAAAAAGGAAGTTAAAAAAAAGCCCCCTAACCAGCAACTTACATCAAACCCTAACCTACAGCAGGGAAGAAACCTACAATTAAAAAAAAAAGGCAAAGAGAGCCCCATTCACAGACAGAAAGCCAAGTTTTATTTCATTTGCACTTTTGGAAGTGACTTTTACAGTTTGATTTTGTTTGGGCAAAGTGCTGTAAATGGAAATATTTACTCCCTGTGGTCTCCATTCAGCTCAGCACCCAGTATTCGTTCTTTGTCACACTATAAGCCTGTGGAGGTTCTGGCCCCTGTTGCACTGCATGTGTCGAGGAAATCTGGTGGGAAAAGCTGTGAGCTGCTGGCCCTGGTGGACAAAGTGTGCTCATGATCCCTGGCAGGGAGCAGTACGGGTCCAGGGACAGGCAGTGGAGAGTCAATGACATGCCTGCGTCACCATTTTTCTTTCTGGAAAACGGTTGTGTTACTACTTGTTGAGCTTTGCAGCCTGTGGTTCGAGCAGCCTTATCGTCACTGTGCCCACTGACATCCTCTTGCATTAGGAAGCCCGCTGTACTTTTCCTGTTGTTTTTTATTGTTGCTGTTGGATTTTTTTTTTGTTGTTGTCAATAAGATTGATAATAACCACTAAAATGCGTAAAATACTTCCTTAAATCAAACAATGTGGCACATTTCCCTAAATGCCATGCCCTCCACACACAGCTATATGCTTGTAGCAAGATGCAGTTGCTCCTAAGCAGAGTGTTTCCTTGAGGGACAGATTTGGGGAAGAAAAACAAAAAAGAGAAGTTTCACATCAGGGCCTATTGTTACTTCTATTTTTAATATTTATACTGCTGCTCCAATGGAGCCAGTTCGATCTATTTCTACGAAATAGTCATTACCTATCCCATGGCACAAAAACTGCATGAGTATTTTTTAGGAACTTTTCCTATTGGTGTGCATTAAATACTGTAGTGTATTGTAGCCTTGCATTGTGTGTAAAACCTGAAATACCTTGTTTTGACACTTGGCGTGTTGTGCAAGAATGTACTACAAGTCGTTTCTGAGCAGAAGCAAAAGGTACATTGAATTGCTGTTATTGTGCCATATATGAATTGATGAGCAGTTCCTATATTGACAGTTCTAGTGAGATGTGCTTATGATTTACAGCCAAATCTCAGACCTGTTTTGGAAGAGGATAGACCAAGTGAATGTGTGCATTCTTGTTTTTTTTCTCCAAAAGACAGCGCCTATCAAGTTTTTAGCATAATCAAAGCCTGTGGAAACGTCTGCAAAGCAAAAGCACTTGAACAATTTTTAGCATGTGTGACATCTCCAAAACTCCCGTAGACAGTTACATTCAAATGGGGTGCAGGTCATTAGCTTTGCTCCGGAGAGGACTGGGTTGAGGGGTTGTCTCCCAACATCGGATCCTGGTCCCTGCAGGCTGTGCACAGGGGCCAGCCAGCACTTGCCTTCCGTTCCCTGCGAGCGGCTCTGCAGTGCCTACTGCTGCCCAGTGATCGGGTCACCGCTGCGGCGCGGGAGCCCGGGGGGAGGCAGCTCCCCTCTGCCCCGCTCAGAGCCGTGGGGCAGGACGGGCTGTGCCGGGGCTGGCGGAAGGGGCAGTTGAGGCACAGCCGGGCTCTGGAGAGGAGCAGGTTTGGGGGCTGGGGGAAGCCACGTCGGGTTGTGTTCTTTGAACGTGACTGGGATTCCTGTGCGCCGTTTTTACTTTGAGAGCAGGGGTCACCTTCATGTCTGAGGCTGCGCTCGACTTTGGGCCAGTTGACTCTTTCTGTTTCCATTCCCAGCTGTTTCAGACAATTCTTAATGATTAGTTCAAAGGAAGATGAAAGGGCCTTTTCCTCAGTGCATAGCCGCCCACTGCAGTGCTGACTTTTGACTTGATTTATAGATGTGAGCAACCTTAGCTAGTTTCAACTCCGCTCGAGGTGTGGATGGCCTCCCTTTGACAGCAGTTCAAAGGCAGAATGGTGGGATACAGTATGGTGAGGACTTAAGCATGCTGTAAAAGCTGCTTATGTGCCTACCAAAGGTGAATTTTCTATTTGCCTTTTTTTTTTTTTCTGATTTTTGTCTTCTTTTTTTTTTCCTTTTTTTTTGTTTTTTGATGTACTGCACTTTTTGATAGATTGTTTCTGTGGGAGAAGCACCAACTTGAAATGTGTACATGGGGGGAGCCTTCCACTAGTATCGTTTGAGGTTTTTTTCCTGTGGTGTTACCTGGCTGCTTTGTTTTCTGCTTTCTGTCCTCAGCTGTGTCATTGAAATCAACTGATTGGCATGCTTTAGATTTGTGATGTTAGTGCCTGAGAAAACAAATGCTCATTCTTAACATTCAGAGACTGGGGTTTTCATGACAAAAGACATCAGGTAAAACAGCAATCTAGTTTTAGAAAAACAAGTTCAATGCAGATGGGGCAACCTGAGGGTAACTTTTAACAGCCTGCTGTCAGAACAGGAGTTTTTATATGCCTTTTCCAAATAACAGTATTTGTGAGCTAAAATGTAGATTGAATATTGTTGAATAACTTTTTAGAAAACCACGACTTTCTGCTGATTGGCCAATGTTTCTTATATTGATTTTTTGGGGGGAGCCTTAATCCTTTCAAATAAGGCTCACAGAGGTGCAGCAATGAAAGGTTTATCCATTTCAAAGTTAACGTCACTGAGGCTTTAAACTTGTTTGAATAGATCCATCAATCTCAATGGACCATGCTCACTCAGCTGGACTTAAATCTTCCTTATATTCATGAAGTTTCACTTGATCAAGCAGCCACTGTAAGTTAGTCTAAAATAGTCTTAAATCCAGGTAAGAATGTCTGTATTAGGTTTGTCCAGCTTGAATCAGACCAGTTTAAAGCCACGCTTTTAAGGAAAGTGGTGAAAGTTTGTATATTTGGAAGTCTTCATTCACTTCAAAATTAAGGAGGTGCAGAGTTTGAATATGCCGAATGGGTGAAGCAACTACAGTGCTTAAAGGAAGAGAGTTCTCAGCATTTCACTGACTTGAGTGAAAGTTGGCCTCTGTTGAAACCAATGGCAAAACCCCAATGACTGCTTCGTAGGGTCAGTGTACGTGTTTGCAGCATTAAGCCCTGGAAAGGGCTGTCGCACTTTGTTTTTTAAAGATGAATGAAGTTTTTGTTTTCTTGCCTGAAGAGGTAAATGAAGAACTATTAATACAGCTTGGCACCTTTAAGGGAGTTTACATGAATATCTTGTTAGCACTTAGTAGCCTCAAATCTGAAGCATATTTCATGTATGTATATACTTCCACCCAAACTGCTCTGACATGTTTGGCTGAATCTTCAAAACCAGTCTCAGGTGTGGGCAAATCCATGTCTTTTGGAAAAGTTTTCTTTATACTTGGGAAAGCAATGAGGGAGGAAATGGCAGCTTATGTCATTGTGCACCAGGGAATATAATTTGGCTGAAAATCTGTTCTTCACCACCCTGAAACAGCCTGGGCCAAGTTATCCAAGTTTGGGCAGAAGCATCTAATTTCAGGAAAGCATCTAGAAAAGCACAGTTTGTTTAAAGCAACCAATTTTGTAATCAATTTATATAGTTAAAATGACTTTTATCATGGTATGTTTTAGGTAGTTTTTTATTTTACTTTTTGTAATAGCCTTGTAGAACAAGTTTTAAACCTTCCACACCAAAACAACCTGGCAGAAATCTTGTCAATATGATCTTTGTCTGCCAGGTAGGATTTGGACGGTGCTAAAAATCAACATGATAGTGTCACAGCAACAGCTTAATGTAACCTTTTTATTGCCAGTTGAGGGAAAACATAACATCATATGCCTGAACCTATGAGGACAGTTGTAGCTAATTGCAGATCTGCTCAAATGTTGAGCATTTCCATTGGCATGCCTGGCATGGAAAGCAAGGAGCTTGGACTCGCAGAGGAGTAACCCCTATTACTGGATATCTCATGCTGTAATGATAGAAAAGGGTTGCAGGTGCAGACACCTGCCTGCTAGCTTGGGATGATACTTGCTCCTTTTTCATAACAGAAACACAGATTTCCTTTAGAACTGAGTCTTACCTTAATTCTAGGCCAGTGTTGTCTACCAATAGGCATTGGAGCAGGGGAGGACCCTAAAGCTCATCCAGTTCCAGCCCCTGACCACGGGCAGGGACCCCTTCCACTAGAGCAGCTTGCTCCAAACCCTGTCCAACCTGGCCTTGCCAGGGATGGGGCAGCCACAAGTACTCTGTTCACTTCATGCATGTGGAGATGGGCATTTGGCTCTGGAAGGAGTTAACTGTAGAAAGTTTGGTGGATAGAGAGGCCTGTAACATTAAGCAAATTTTAGTAATCATAGAGGTTTGTAACTCTGCCATTAGGAATGAAAAAACAGAGGCCTCGGCACTTCGTGCAGTGAGATATATATGCAACTGGTGAGGTCATTTCAGTAAAGCAGTCCTCAGGGTAGCAAACTACCCCATCTCTGAGGGAGACTGCTTGTAGTAATTCCTGTCAAAAAGTGGTGCCTTCAGCGTACAGGTACATGGTTACCTTACAGTCATAGAACCAAAAACTGGTTTGGGTCAGCTCCTAAGCTGTGAGTCCAGAAAGCACCAGAGCCCTTGCCTAACTTGAAGCACATCCCTTGTCTTGTAGAGGTCCATCTGTTGGAAGCTGGGCACATGCTGAAGTGTTCTGCAGAGAAATTTGGTTTAGAGAATCCGGCTCTTTGGCATCAGGAGGGTTCATTTAAGTGCCCAACAAAGCAGCACGTGCAGTTTAGGAGTGAGTGCTCTCTCAGGGAGCGACTGAGGCAAAATGTCCTCCTGGCAGGGGCAGAATCCTCCATGGTCAGTGAGCAGATTACTCTGACCAGAGCCTATAATGAACATGCTTTGGGTTCAAATCCAGAGTGTGACTTTTAGAAGACTTTATACAAGTTTTATAACCTGTTCACTAGAAGTCATCTGCTGAGGTTTTTACTCTTGATGATATTTAGGAAAGCAGATTTTTGCCCTGCAGGGGTCTATCACTTGCCTGTATGCCTCTCTAGAAGACAGGAGCCCATGTTAGCTCTCCTGTGCAAACAGGACCTGATGCTGAGCTTTCTCAGGTTAAAAGCAAGGGGTTTTAAACTGAACTAGAAGGGCTTTGGCTCAAGCCCAAGCCTGGGACAGTTGCCGATGGGGTTGTACTGTGCATGGAGGTGTCCAGCAGTCAGTGCACAGCACACACCAGTGCAGGTGCCTGTCTCACCTCGTGCTCTCAGCAGCTCCTGCTGGGCAGGGGGCAGAGCTGGGCAGTTCCTCTGCCTTCCCTGTGCAGATCAGTTCCTTTGCTGTGTATTCTTACGGTCCCGGCGCGTGTGCAGGGCTTTGGTGGGCTCTTTTGAATTTGAGGCTGCAGTTTGCAATTGGAGGAGGTGGGAAAAGAATTTTGCAGTGCAAACCATGGGCTAAGATACCACAGTAGGAGTTCTTTCCCACGCCCCAGCTTCATGCAACTGCATCTGTAGGCATGCAGATGGTGAGGTATGAAGGATCACATGCAGGACCCTCTGATGCTCTCCAGCCAGCACTTTAAGTTGAAAGTTATGTTACAAAAATAGGCTTTTACATCCTGACTTTGAGTCCTGGTGCAACTTGTGTGAAATAGGATGAATGACTCTTGGCAGGACTCTGGTAATGAAAGACAGTTTGCAGGACCTGCTCCTGTGTTGGCATCCATGTCACTTTTTAACTTTGTTGAGGACAGCGATCATGGAGAATGGGTTAATTTTCTATAGGATGGCTAAGTAGGTTGCTACACCATGGCCACAGAAACCAAACACAGTCACTAGAAGGCGGCAAATCTCCTTTACTGGCTGTTACAGCCTTAGAACTACATCTCGTTCTAGTGCTGTCTGCCTTTAAATGCCCCAAGCCATTGAAAGAACCAGTCATCACACACTGCATGGGAAGATTTTTCATAGGATGGCTTTTAGAAGACTCTTCTAAAGGAAATTTGCATGTATGAGGATACTTTATATATGGTGGCCTCAAAATTAATAAAGTGGATCCAACCCAGCTCAGTTCTGGTTAGGCAAAGACGCTCATTATACTATAAACATTATTGATCTGATTAAGTGATTATAGATCTGACCTGAGCCTTTTACACTTTCTGAAGCTGGGCGGTTTGATGCTGGTTTTATGAAGGCACTCTGCCAGAAGTTCATATAAGTCATTGGCTTATTTTTTAAAAATAAATATAGATTTATATTCAAGCAACATATATATATATGCATACATACTTACCAGTATGTCCACTGTTATTAAAATGAAGCCCTGTAGTTACCAGCTGCCATCTGTGTAGGAATAAGACCCTATCACGGCAGCTGCTAAGAATCTAAGTGTCTCAGTGCTTAAAATAGTCTTAGACACACATATTTATAAATGCAAGAGATGGTTACTAGTTTTTATTTGTTTCCACATTGTATTAGCAGGGTATTCTGAGTGGTGCATGGCAGTTGCATATCTATAATACAGCAAGTCAAAAGCTTAAGCAGCTTATCTTTGTACATTCAGGACTACTTCTAATTGTAATTATTTTAATTTGAAATGCCAGTTGCATTTTCTGAACATAAAGGCAGCTTTGAGAAAAAGAAGAAAAACACGTGCAAGACATTGAGGGGGTCGGGAGATTCTGCACTGAAGTATTTATATGTTTTATTTATTTATCATGCATGAAGACCTGAGCCTCTGGTTTTCCTCATGCTGGCAAAAGATTTAGGAACCTGATTTCAGTCCTCATCTAAAGCTAATGCCAGGTTTTCCTGAATCAGGGAGCAAGTAGACAAAGCCATTAAAAGTATCCTACCGCCCTTCTGAGTGGCCACAAAAAGTAACAAGGCCTTCTTGGATGCTTCTTATATTAGTTGAGAAGCTGAGGAACACAAGAGACCCGAAGATGCTTCTGCAATGTTCACCTCTTGATCTGTAAGAGTAGAAATGCATAAATAGCAAATACTCATTGCACCATAATGTTTGAATATCACTGTCACGAGATACCATTTGCAGTAATTAAGATTCATGTTTCATAAGATACCAACAAGTGGTTTGGGGGATTTTTAGGGTTTTTTATTTTTTAGTAATCTTTCAGTAAGGAAGCAATCTGCCTGGTTTTACCCCTCTCCCTTTAACAGTGAATGGCTCTGGTTAAATGTGAAAATCTCTCTTTCAAACAGATGTCACGCACTAGCAAATGCTTGGGTGAAGCTGACACTGTCCCAGCTTTATGAGAGGGCAGTTCCCCTTTACAGCAGGCAGGATATCCACCTTGAAATCCTGCAGTAAAAATGATGCAACCGCTCGCATATATGGTACTTCCTTATTTCCACTGAATTGGTTTGGGGTAGGTCAGCAGGTCTCCTTCGTAGACTATATCACATCATTGCTATCAGTGTGAATTACAATAGGGCTTTTTGGGAAATGCAGGAGCAGTGATGGAGTCATTTTACAGACATTGTTTTGGGGGGAGGAAACGGCAAGCCTGTGTTTCATCAGATCTTAAAGACTGGGGGATTTTTCAGATTAGAAAAGAAAAAAAATGGAAGGTAAAGGCTGATTGCATGGAGTATTGCATCAGTCTTTCATAAGGGTTCTTATAATGTTCAAGACTTGCATAAACTGAGGTCCCACATTCTGTCAAGCCCAGAGCTGAGCAGAGTTGTTTATCCTGTGTTCTCAGCAGCAGTGCTTCTCTTCCAGTAGCTTTCACTGGAGTCAACACCTCTGCGTATAACACACGTTTCTGCATCTCAGAGCTGTATTGTGAAATTGCACAATGCTTGGGTCAGATGAGCAAGCACAGAACTTGAACTACAACAGGTTCTTGAAAGAAGCCAAAGCAAAATGTTTGTGGAATAACTTCATTCTTAAGGTTTTATTTTTTTAATGGATGACAGAAGCAAAGGACACAAAGTGTGATTCTGTAATTATCCAGCACCTGTGGAGAGCAAGTGCACGTGTGTGATATGGCATCACAGAAAGCTGGTTAGTGTGCAATTGAGATCCTGTAACTTTTGCAGGGGTTGCATTTACACAGAGGTTTGCTTGAATGCCATTGGATCTTTACAACTTGCACCCTTCTAATGAAAGGTATTTCTTGCTGGTGAGAAATACTACATTCCTTTATCAGGAAGAGGGGGAGAGAGATGCCAAAACCGGTACCTCCACACCATTCTTATCCTAGCTTCACAGGTGTGCATCTTACTTGTTACAGAAATGGTTGTGTAAATTGGTAGTGGCAGTGTGTGTACCTGGGGGATGAGCTGGTACAGTTACCTTTGCCATGCATTGAAGATTTGGGGACAAGTTTTACTGAATGTTCTAGATTGACTTCACTGACTTGTCATTGTAAAGCTGAGAATCTTTACTAGGCCCTTCATGCAGGCAGCATCTGTAAGAAATTACTAAAGGGATGATAGATTTTGTTCGTCCTCACATTGAAGGCTTGTTTTCAAGCCTGAAACCAAGTTTGTTTGACTTTTGAGGATCGGCGGGGGGAGTGGGGCGGGAGGCAGCATTGCTCTGTGCAGTCTGAAATCCCTTGGTGAGATTTGGCCATGGCTCAGCCAGTGGAGATGTGTAGGAGGGCAGGACTGGTGCTTCTCTCCATCTCGTCACAGACACAGGTGTGTGGCAGGCAACCCTATGGGGTGATGTTTGCTTCTGCTACAACCCCAGCAAAGCCTGGCAATGGGAATCCATGAACTGGTAAACTGGGATTTCACCAGAGCAAACAGGTCAGCAGACAGACCTGTTCCTCCTCAGGTATGTTGCACAAGTTCCCTGTACCTTCTCTTCCTTCTCTGGCTCATCCAGTATGTTTTGGACCAGGCTTTCATTAGCTCCCATTAACTAAAACCATGGCTGGATTCTCAGCAGTGCTGGGCCCCTGCTCACCACTGAAGGGCAGTGAGTGCTGCTGGTTGCAGACTCTCCGAAGAAACTTCCCTTTGCTTTCTTTTCCTTGCAAGGGCTTTGCCCACCAGTGCCCTGCGGTTTAGATGAGTTCGCAACCCCTACTATGGCTTATTCTAAAACAGACTGTGAGGGAACTGCACAGATTTCTTTGCATTGTGTGTGTGGTGGGTTTTCTACTTTGTGGCACAGTCACAGCATCAAAGCTGCAGGAAGCACAGCAATAAAAGTGACTGGTACAAGCACCTTTTATTTGATTTGGGATCAAATGATGCCGTCTGGGTTCTTCTTCACTAATTGAGATGATCCTGTGATGCTTCTAACCATAAGGAAAAGAATGCAGGTGGAACTGAGGGCAAATGCACATGTAATGTATGTTCATTTACAGCCAAACAGAAAACAAAATAATCAGTGGTTTGTAATAATGCAGTTCTACTCAAAATCACTTTTAAAGTTAGCTTAGAAGTGTTAAAATGGTGGAGCCACAGACAAAACATTTGTTACCTTTTGAAATGAGTTGCAATGGTTTTGTCATACTTGTACAAGTATTATAAGGTTATTCTTTATGTTTGTTTTACAACTTGTTGTAGAATAGTCTTCTATGCATAGCTGTTTCACTTGCCTGTGTAAGTTACAGATTTAACAGAAATGAAAGCATGCGTTTTTCTCTGTTTGCTGGTAACCTATGAAATTAGAAACTTGTATTTCTGTGTTTTTAATGTGTTATACTATAAACAAAATTCACAGCACTATTGTCTATGGAATATCAAAAAGTTTTATTAGAATGAATTACTTTAAATGTTTTGTCATTTGATTTAATAATGTGTCAGACATCTACACTAAAACAATATAATGTTTATCAATAAAAGTATCCTCTCTTTGTACTAACTTAACACTTCAGGGTGTGCTTGGACACAGGAGTTCAGCACCCCTGTGGGTCACAACCCCTATGATTTATTCAATTTTGGCACAGTTCTGAAAATACTTTTTACCACTTGTTTGACCTGAGTATTGAATTAGGGAGTGAAAGAAAAAGAGAAGAGGCTTTGTACTTTTTTTCCCCTCTGCCACTTTTCATGTGCCTTTGCAGTAAAGGTATGTGCACCACAGTAGCTGGTGCAAGAGTGGGCTGGCTCCTCTGACTTGGTGGTGTTGGAGTCCACACAGAAACACTGAGGGAATTTTATCTGCTCTTACATGAGGAGTCAAATTCTGCTCTGTTACAACAATCCAGATCTGAAATCACTGTGCTGAAGTTACTCTCTTCCAGAACAGGGTAGTGGGAGTTGATTGTCACTCTTCCAGCTGGAAGGATTCTGTGCCTGTGACCATTCACCATTGACAGCCATGGTTATGAGATCCAGTCCTCCCACTGAAGTTATTCCTGGAATAACATTTTTAGTCATGCTTGGAATAATAATGAGGAGGAGGTGCTGTTATAACAGTTCTGATTTAGCCAGTTTCCATTACAGAAAGCTGTGGAAAACCTGTGCAAAGGGCTTGTTAAAAGATATATTTCTGTAGTAGTGGAATACTTGTGCTGCTTTTATGCTCTGCACCAGCCTAGCAGAGACTGCAACTTCCCTACTAAATCTGAGCCTGCCTTGGTGATAGGACTCATCGCATTAAAAGGTTGGGACTCTTCATCTCACCTCCCCTCCCATTATGCTTTCTCTGAAAGAAGGGCTTGAGGTCCTTGAATGAAAAAGCCTGTAACTGGGACTGGCTGCCTCACCTAAAATACCTTTGCTTTTGTCTTTGTAACAGCCACTGCCAAAATGGCATCTTTCTTCTGATGGATCCACCATGTCCACAGGAAGCAGTGGTATGTCTTAGGCTGAAGAGTTTATTTATTTACACATCCGCTGCTATTTCCAGATGCAGAAGAGCCGTGCGGTGCAGAAAAGGCACACGTGTTGGTCCCATGGCTCTGTCCAGGACTGCAGAGAATGAGGTGCAGTCTTTGATGTTAGTACAGAAAATGTCTTTCATCAGTGCAAGCCCAGCAGTTGTCTTGAAAATATTTTCCCTCATTTCACTTGCTTGCTTTCCAGCCCTGCGTGCTGGCAGCCCAAAAGGTGTGCTGGAACCCATGTGGATGCGACGGCCCTGTAGAGATTTCCCCATGCCTCATTTTCTGGTTCAACGATAATCTTGCTCTTTGTCACAACTTGGAGCTGTTCCAGTTGGCTGTTGGACCCTGAAGATATTCTCACTCCCAGCCGCCTGCCAGGGTGATTTGCCAGATATGCATCTTTTTTGATTCAGCCTCATGATTACTTACCTTACTTTAGAAAAATACTGTATAATTTGCAGCCTGGGAAGTTAGAACTGGTTTTCAGGGGTCGAGGAGTAAGTGAATTTCAAGCTGCTTTCACTAAAGTTAGGAAAATCAGAGCATTGAGGCAAGCCATCATGGCTTTGGCTGGAGGAGTTGTTGAAGAATATGCATTTCATATTCATGTATGCACTTTTGCATTTATAGAAGCTGTTGCTGTGTTGTCTTTGCTGTTACTCCTCAGCTCTCAGAAACCCTGCCAAGCAGAGACATGAATGTTTCCTTCAGAACAAAACATGAAACATCAGGGCAGAAGTACAAAGTGATGAAAACTAACCCTCCTTCCAGCCTGGCCCTTTTAAAAGATGCAAAACTAGGCACAAATCCTATTTATTTTCCCTTTGGCAGTCACTTCTAACTTGCTTTACAGAGGCCCAACTTGTGTCTTTGCCACCCCAAAAGCTATTTGCTTTGAAATATCATTTCCAGAGACAACAGATCTTTTCTCTGCAAGTTGCAGTTAACACTCTCCCTTCAGACTGGGCTCAATTGGTTTTGACCCGTTTATTGGCATCCTGATTGTGCTGCTTGAACAAAGCTGCATCTGCCTCTGATCTCAGCATAAGGACGTCTGATGGGTAACTCTGAAGTCTTCAGTCATCCCAAAATCGTGTTTGAAGAGGACTGGTTAAGGAATGTCTCTGCTGATGAAGGAAATGACTTTTTTTCCTTGTTTTAATCTTTGGAATAACATCTGAAAAAAACCCACCAAACCTCGCTACTCCAAGGTGTAGGTTTTATGGCTGATCTTTCCTTCCCTTTATACCACAAGACAATTTTACTCTATGTACATCAACAATAAATACCCCAACCCTACCAGACTAATTTTCCTTCCTAAATGTCATACTTAAAGCTAAGGGAAATCTGATGCCATGCCCCACTCCCAAAGACTACCTATACTTGCTACAGCACAGCCAAGGGTCCAGCTGCACCACTGGCCATGTCAGCACTGCTTTCCTGCAGCCCCTTTAGGCACTGGAGCTGCTCTCAGGTCTCCCCTTCAGGAGTCTTCTCTTGTCCAGGCTGCCCCAGCCCAGCTCTCTCAGCCTGGCTCCAGAGCAGAGCTGC
>JBCJKH010018932.1:9851-22425 GCA_039877255.1 Loriculus beryllinus | reverse complement strand
GGGTTGGGGTTGGTGTTGGGGGTGGGTTTGGGTTTAGGGGTAGGGTTAGGGTTAGGGTTAGGGTTAGGTTAGGGTTAGGGTTAGGGTGATTTCTCCTTGCTACAGAATACACCATCCCCCATTCTCCTTCAAATCCTACTGCAGAGTAATACACTTTCCACACACAGGATCCTTCAACAAGCTTCCTTAAATGACCTTTCTCAAGTTCTCTCTCTTCCAGCTACACAGAACTTGCTATCCAGCTGTCGATCCTTCTTATGCTAACCTTCCATAAAGGATTCTAAACCATTTTTTGGGTATATAATTCCTTGGCTAGTAGAATGATCTCAGACTCCCTGCAACTCCTGAAAATCATACAGCATTTGAAAAGTATGACAGGTCCTGAGGATCCAAATGTCTTTTAATGATTCAACACTATAAAACAGTGAAGATCCCAAGCAGTCAGAAAAGACCATTAATATATTGCCTTTGCTTTAGTATCAGACTCTGTGAGATGAGAGATGGAAGTCTCCAGGTTATTTTACGTTATTCACCAATGTTATCATGGTTGTTTACTTTGGCACCATCACTGTGGTATCTGGATTACCAAAACTTAACTATGCTCAAGAACCCAACAAAAGCATGAATACAATCATCACCAGTATTTCCAAAAAACGGTGGTTTCTTAGCTGAACAAGGGGAGAAGAAATCCTCAGGAAGATTTGCAAGGAGAGTTTGAACATATCCAAGCATGGAGATTCCTCAGCTGCTTTGGATATCTGTTCCAGTGCTGAACCACTACTGGAATCTGTTTTTTCTTCAATATATATGTATATATGCAGGATCTCCCTTGCTCTCTTTGTTGTATATCTCAATAGAAGTGTCAGCTTTCGCCCAGCATCTCAAGGCTGCTTCTACAGAACACTGCAAACACAAACCATTTCAGCTGGAAAGCCCTGAATGTGAAACAGAGTATGCCTGGCTTAACTGGCAGAGTTTACAGCCTGTTTCTTCTCACCAGACCAAGCCAGTGCTGTGATTTCTCACTTTTTCTGAAGTAGAAACACTTTAGTACAGGCTCCAGGCAAATGATGCTCAGTGCTACAAAACAGATAGTGATAGTGCTCCTATGTTTACTAGGACAACAGACACTTGTACAGGTCTGTGCTTGAGAGATTTCTGTCACAAAGGGCACTGCAATGTGCTCATCTTGCATGCAAACTGTGGCAAACGTGAAGTATTTCATGCAGCCAGTACCCCTGCAGTGGTTTCCATATACAAATAAAGGATTCCCTCAAAATTCAAGCATTGTCAGTGACGACACCTTAAGAGCCACAGGGCACTAGTGTTGCTAAATGGGTCAAGCACTGATTTGAAATTCTCTTCCATCAGTGCGTTTGTTTTTACTAGAAAGGAAGCTCCTAGGTTTGTGTAGTCACTCATTTTAGAGTACCGCAATGGCTTACGTCTTCAACCTTGATGGAGGTGGTAACACACATGGCAAATCTAAGAGGGATCTCCTTGGAATGCACTGTTTTTCTTCTGGGTTTGCCTGGCACCCTGAGACTGATCAAGAACAGTGACAACTACATAAACAATATTAATTCTCTGCTGGTCTTAGGTTCTGCTGGACCTAAGCTTTAAAGAAAACCCCATGCTTTCTAATCCTTTTGATTCAGCACTGCAGAACCTGACATCAAATAGCAGTTAAGCTTTCATCAGAACAATGCACCTGTCCGGGTTCAGAGCAGGAACTAGGCATTTAGGATTAAGAATAAAGCTAGTTTGCTCAGGGACTGCACAAGCCTCCTGGTAAAGATATGAGGGCCTAACAGTTTCTTCTCCATGAATAGAATGTAGCTGTTTATTCAAGTTCCGTGAAATCAGAGCAAAGCAGAGGGTGCAGGAGGAACTACTGCCATAGCCCCTAACTTCTACACAAGACCTAAGGGTAGTTCCAATATTCTATTCCCTAAATGCTGACAGGAACTTGATCTACTGCAAGGAGATTGCTCCATCCTGCACTATTTTAAAGAAATCCCCAACTCTAGTGCTGGTCCAAGTATTCCCAGGAGGCACAGAGGCCAATGGAAACAATTGGGCTGTCAACACAACATAAAATTGACAATTCTTAATCAAGAGTTCCTGAGAGCCTTCCTTGCTGGAAAAAACACTTGCTGTGGTTTTGAATGTGCAGTCAAGAGAATAACAAGTATGTGTGCTTTAGTGCAAACTACTTCTCAAAACACATGAAAGAACACTGAAGCAGATTAATGTCCATCTAACCAACATTTTCTCTGTGTCTTCAGTGCAAGAAGATGTGCTATTTGGGGAAAGCTTGCAAGCTAGGGATCTATGTGGTTCACTACCCCACTATTCCCCCAACATCCACAAATGCAAGAGTAGGGTTGCTAGAGCATATACCCCAATCCATTCTCTTCAGTATCTCTATAAGAATTTATTTAATCCTTGTTTTGACCTTGCAACAGATTTGAAAAGATACCTATCCCTGTGCAAGAAAGTACTTGTATCTATTTAAAATTGTTCTACTAATTGAAGCTGAAATTATACAAATGCCAGATTTTTACTCTTTCTATTCCACTTAACTGTTGCAAGAACTTTTCCAAATCACCTTGTTTTCTCTCACTGGAACAATCTTTCTTCCTCCTTCACTGTTAATTGAGTCTTCTAGGCCTATTCCACATCAGAAATCACTATATGGGTATAGCTCCCCTCTGCAACACTCAATTCAACAGATTTCACTAATATTTGTCATACTTGCTTCCCACACAAAGCATCTAGATGCAAAATGAATGCACCTCAACAGTCCTTCAGGGCAGGGAAGAATGCTGTACCTTTGCAGGCACAGTCTTTCCACCTTTTACGTGTTTTGCACTATGACTCATAACAGCTTAATATTATCTCTCAGTGAGAAACATTAAAAAGATAAATAAGTACAACATCTGGCATAGTCAATAAACTGTAATTCCTATTAATTTGTACTGCACACCAATTCATCATATTTAAGCAGAGCACAGAAAGTGGAATCAATACTTTTTCCCACTTATGATAAATAGGGAACCACGGCAGTGTTATACACCAAACAAGAGGCCTTATGTCCTTCTTTCCCCCCAGTTCTCTCCTACAATTGCTCCTTCACCACTGAGGGGCCTTTGAAGCTATGGCAACTAGAATAAATGTCACAATGCTGTTGTGAAGAGCTGTCACTCAATGCCTGTGCAACTCTTTGAACATGACATAACACTGCCTACCTTTCCTAGACATACAATAACTGGTATTCATAGAAATCTTTCTATGAAGTGAAAGGAAGTGAATGGAAACCAGGAAGCAACACATCATTTATCGCTCAGGATTTTAATACTATGGAGTTTGGTGCTTTTAAAAAGAATTTATCACTGGGGCATATATAGCAGCACAGAGAAATGTTTAATCAAATATAGAAATCATTTCAATAGTTGCTGAATACTCTTCTGTCCTCTGTTACTGTCTGAGATCATTTTGAATGACTCCAAAGTATTTTAAAACTATCTGAGAGTAGAATTTGTAACAAAGCCTTGAGGATCTTTTTACAGCCCATTCAGTTTTTTAATTTAATATGGAGATAAATGCTATAGGTGTTAATGTATAACCTTAAAGAAATTATTTCTCAACAACATATGTCATAAAAGATTTCCTCTAGCCAGCTTGATCGTTTGTTTCTTACAGATTATTTAAATAGGGTTGTGTCTGTCTTTTGGGATTCTTTAAGTTTACAATGACAATCCAAAGGCTGATTTTTGAATGCTTTCCAAAGAAAGCTATTTATTTCCTTGTTTACCATGGAAACAACAGGAGTCTTGAAAATGATCTTCCATGCTCTGATTATGCATTTCCTGGTGGGATACAAGTTGAGAACTTCCACAGCCCTCGAGGGGAAGAGATGATTTTTTTAAAGCCCTTGAGGCTCAGATACAGTGCCCAGATTAGAAGCATAATCACTCTACAGTCAGTGGACTGAGCTGAATCATCTTCAGTGGGTAGCTAAGATCTGCACTGATTAAAAAAAAATGGAGTGATGGACAGCTAAGCAGCCCCCTCCAGATGACTCCTTAGGTACATCCTAAGGGTATCTGGGGAGATTCCCAGCCTGTGTGCTGTCTTTCAACCCATACAAGTGGCCACGTTAGCATTTCTTTAGATAACCACAGTGCTTTCATTTGACTCTCTTCTCTTCCATGACACATATACTTGGCTAGAGAAAGCTCACAGCTTTTCTTATGACCCTACTTTTTCTTCCTAACCAAGATTCATTCACTGCTGCTGCTCTGTGTTTCCACAGACTCTCTCAGCACCTCCCCATGGTGTTTCATAGTTCATGATTAAAGATGCAGATTCTTTCTCCGACATGCTTGTCAGGGACTTGACTTACACGCGCATCAAGTACAACAAAGCTCCTGAAAAAAAAATCTTCCCACCTCACAAGATTTGACTTAGTTGGCAATTTTTATAGTGATTTGTGCACTTTTCAAATAAACATTGGTAATTAGACTCAAGTTTTTAACATTAACACCTGGAAGCAAAATCCCACTCTAGAATATTAATAACATTATAGAATGAATGCATTGTTGTGTATGTTATCCATCATTTGTCTGATAGAAACTCTCCTAAAAATAATACAAATTGCGGTGATACAGAAATTACTCCCACTGAATTTTCATACAGTAAATAAGGGAGTAAATAAAAAGAGAGAGAGAAAAGAATCAGCAGGGGCACATCATATTTCTAATATTTGATGGAAAGAGAAGATGGCTGTACTTACTGGTTACGGTTTCACTGTGCTCTCATAAATTTTAATGCAAGTTCTCAGGACACTTCTCTCAGTACAACTCCACGCAGATCCTTGCAATGCACTTCTACCTACGTGGAAATAAACATGATGTTTTCAACTTCAAGTATGATTTATCTTTAACCAGTATACCTTTATCTGCACAAAAGGAATATGCGAGGTTTCAGAGAGGATAAAAATAGGTCTTTTACAAGCTCTAGGGCACAGAAGCAAATCTTTCTCAAGCACTGTGTAAAAGGCTGTATTTCTAAAATGTTGAGAACAGAACTTTCATGTTCAGAGGATTGGACCCAAGTATCTCTGAAGATGGACACACTTTCCCTTCTATGTGAAAAACAGCTGTGGTAATAAGAATTCTTTGAAAATTTACATTTCCTTCACCAGTACAATTTGCTACAGCTCAGTTTAAGTAAACGCTTCAAATTTCAGAGTCATTTTATGACAGAACATGTTTGAAAACAACAACGAAAAAGATGCATCTTATTTTGGCATTTGAAAAGAAAATTGAAATAGAACTTTTTCACAAACAGTATTCAAACAAAGGATGTGTGATGTAAAAGAGAATGTGTCTAAAATCATATTCTCATCTACTCAGCAATGCTGATCTTGCCTCTTTTGAATCTCAAGTTTTATTATGTACCGAGTTCTGATTGCTGATGGACAGAAAATGATGAAGAGGCCAATCACAGTGTTAGCAATGGCCACAGATCGAACAAATAACCCTTCCTCACCAGTTTTCTGAAAGCATCTGCAAATCAAGGGCCTGAAGTGTTGCATGGGGGTAAAAGTGACAGTAGCTTAACAAAAGATGCAGATAAGCCTAAAAAAAGGGATGTTCTATACTACTGTTGTTTCCCACTTTAAATTAAGAACGTAGCCTTACAAGGCATGTCTAGAAATGTATGAACCAAGATCTACACACAAACATTCAAAACATACACAGGGAGCTAAAACCAAACTTTCCTTAAACAGCTCTTTGGACCAAGGTTTGCAAAGCCCTTAGTGAGGATTAAGCTTTTCTTCAGCTGCAGTAAATAATCCTTTTTTGTAAAAATGAACTTATTGCCTTCACCTCTAACTCTGCTTTTGACTTTATGAGGGTTTTACAGTAAGGAATATTTAGCATAAGCAAAAAATGCATGCTATTCCTATTCACAGCATCCAAACTTATCATGGCACCACTGACAGTCAATTAAAAGATAACATTCCTCTTCTTCGGGAATTCCCTGCATTTTGAAGTTGCCTTTCATTCCATGACAGAAACTGACATTTCAAAACAGACCACAGAAGGAACTAATAATATTAAACAATCTTCATTTCGGGGCTCCTCTTTTTATTAACCTCTTTTCTGGCTTCAAGAAGGCAACTTGGGTTTTCAGAGAATGTGCTTCATGATTTAAGGGTTAATTATAACTACTTTTTTCCCATTTTAATCGGTTTCACAGCCTCAGGCTGTCACAGAACTTGGTTCCCAAATTGTCTGCTGCATGCATCTGCAGATAGAAGCTACTTTAAAATTATTTAATTATTAGCATCATTATTATTATTATTTATCATCACTGCTTTTACTCCTGTTAAGAGGAGCATTGAAATAATGCTTGGTAAAACAAGGCAGAAAAGCACTGAACCATAATCACTTCACTGATTTGCTAATTGCCCTGGTCTGCTGTCCAAACCTCCTCCCCCAACTCTACTCCATGCAGTTGACTACCACCTTAGCTTCCACTCCATACCTATTGCAAATACCAGTTTTCGAGTTCATAACGGAGGCCTGTAATATAACATCTTCCCTGAATGGAAGTGGGAATAAGAAATTATCTTCAGTCAAGATGATTCCCTTAAATTTTACTGACTGCACCAACAGGCTGCAAAATACACAAGCTTTAGCTCCAGCATGTAAATTAGAGTGTTTGATGTGGAAATACATGCACAAAACTAGGAAGCTATGAAGAAAATGGCTCTGAGAAGACTTCTAGTACACAGTTTTTCATCCTTATGCAACCAGTTTGTCTATATGGGAATTCTGCCTGTTCCACCATTAGTTTGAGTCTCTTGTTCATGTTAGAAACTAAACCCCTACAGAATAATCCTGCACTGCACTGATCATGCTCAACAGAACTGCATACCAACACTATACTATACTGTAGTGCTATCAGTTTTGCAGGAGGTGTTACTGCACTGTGCAGTAACAAACAGCTAGGGAGCCACGATCTCCTAGCTAGCAACTCTCAAGGCACAGTATGAAGGCAGAAACAGGGACTATTAAACCTAGAATTTATTCTGGGAATACTTTAAGAAAATAGACAGTTTCTGCAGTTACTCTCTCTTCAGTTTTAGTTTTTAAAACCACAATCTTCATTCAGATTTACTCTCCTTTCCTCTTACCTTGGTCTCGTTGAAATGACTGAACTGAGCAATAGGAACAGACAATATGAGGGTCCTAGTGAAACTCAGAAACATCTGACTTAGTCTTTAAGTTTCTTTACCTCTTGTCAAGGACATATGGATAAATCATTATAGAGGACATGTAGAAGACAACATTAATGATTCATGCTGGTTCAATGTTCAGACCAGCCTCTGGCTTTGATTTTGGGTATCAGGCTGCCCAAAATTTGTGCTCATCTAGGAGACAGTTGAGAGAACAGTGAGGCAGAAATGGCAGCTTGAAGAAAAGTGAGATCAAGGCTGCAGAGAGACAACCTGAAAGGAAATGATGGTGTGGAACAACTAGCTGAAGCACCATAGGGAGCCCATGTGTAGAGAAAGCGGGTTTAGAGAGCCCCATCAAACATTTGAACTTGTTACTGGCAAAGCCTGCAGAGCAGCCAGTTCTATTCTCAGGTCCTTCCCTCCTCCTCCATCCTGCATTTCCAGTTTGTTGTTTCCAGCCTCAGGAAATAGGAACATTATGTGCCACTAATACTTCAGTAGAACAGAAAAAAGTCTTAACAGGAAAATGGAAGGCTAAGCAGGTTACAAGAAGGATATATAATAGAAGTGTATTTCAGGCTCATAGCATCTCTTTCTAATGCATGTTTGTATTATTTTTCATGCCAGATAGGAAAACAATAACATATAAATCTCAGAGTTCATCCTGCCTCCTCTGTGCCTCAAAGAATTATTTAGGAAACAATGTTTTAAGCCATTGTCTTCAGGTAATATGAATCTAGTGAGCAAATCACTAACTTGGTTTCCTCTGCTGCAGGAACCTGCAGCTCTCTTGAGACCACCCAGACCCACTTCTAATTCAAGATAAGTAAAATTATCCACGAGAAACATGCAATTATCAACACAACTCTTCCAGTCAGCAGTGGGAGTACTTTTGAATGAAAGGAGGAACACAAGTCATGCATCATTCCCATTATGTTATTTCACTAAATGTCTTTTGGTGTTCAGCCTGGGGCCCTGAGGTGCTACACTAAGGCTCCAGAAGAAAATTAATTACTCTTCAGCATCTGACTCCATATACGTGCCCCAGCAGAACACAACAAGAACACACCAAGACACATGCAAACTACAGTGAATTCCCTCTGTCTGCTCAGCCTCTGTCTGCTAGATTTTAAGAGACCACTTATTTATACTCAGTTCAGTACAATTTGTTCTCAAATCAGGTTGTACTACACTTTTGCCAATTTCTAATATGCTTAGATACTGGAGGAGAAGGCCACTAACATCCCTGGTAATGAAAGCAGTATTCCTCAGCAGAACTGTTCCATTCCTGATAATGATGATAGTGATAACCGCTGATATGCTAGCCCCTTTATGAACAACATATGCCCCAAACAGGATTAGCAAACTCACTGAAAAGTGAAAATTGCAGTACATATTTGCATTCCCATTGATGCTGGTGCCAGCTAAAAGCTTATTGACATTAACAAGGGAAGGGACTATCTGGGAGACAACTGCAGGCAACCATCCCAATCCAGCTGTGCTTCCAGCAGCTTTTTCCTGGCTCAAAACCAAGGAGTAATTTTAAACATCTTTCTGGTGCAGAAAGCATTTCAGATTCTGCTTACTGGAATCAAATCGATCCTAGCTGTAAGTGAAATCTAACGTTTGAAAACTCAAATGGTTTTATAAACAGACCGATTCGAATTTCAAAATGGAAATTATTGAAGACCTGCCCAGAAATCTCTGCAATAATATCCCTCTTGTGACATCCTACCTTCTTCTTAAAGAACAGTTAGGAAGATAAAAGAGCTCTGCCAAGGTACCCTGCTTCTGTTTGTAGACATCCTCAGGATCTGAGGCAGCCTGTGGTAAGCCTGATGCTAAAGGTCTGGATCCTACACACTGCCCCAGACGGGTCAGAGAGAGACCTGTCATGTGAGTGTTTTACACTTAAGTGGGAGAGAGATCAGATCATCCAGGGAGCTTTGAAGGTTTTACAGTAACTTGGAGGAACATGGGTATGCTAAATCCTGAAATAAGTTACAGTCAGTAGTTCTCCATCTCCAGCTTCTATGGTTTAATTACCTGATTTGGACACACTGGATGCTTTCCAGAGACATGGCACAGAATGAAAAAAAAAGCATTTGGAAACTGCAGAATCAGCAGAGGAATCATTTTTTTGGCAAGCCTGGGGAGGGGGAAGTCTGAAAATGAAGTCATCTATGTTTCAATATACAGGTCTGGGCTGGCAAGAATTTCCATCCTAAGGTGAACTAAGACCTTAAGCCTCCATATGTAAGGCTATAGCCTTCAGACTGGATAGGCTGTGTTCTCACAGTCTCCAGCATCTTCTGTACTCCCAGGATAGCACTTTTTCACCTCCTCTTTAGTTGTTGTTGTGCGCATACATGGGCATGTGCATATATGCATGCATAAGGGACGGGGTGTGTGCACATGAAATGTTTGAACAAAACATTTCTTGACAAGCAAGCCCTGAGCAGCAGCACGAACAGGGGCCTCTGAAGGCATGGAAAACTGAAAACAGTAACTACAAGACTTAGACTTCCAAAGTGACTGCTTTTCTCAGAAGTGGTCTCCAGAGCAATCTGCTAGTAGCACCTCTGCGACAGGAGCATCAGCCTACTCCACAGTGACTTTTGAAGAGGGAAGACAGCATCTTCTGTACCAAATATTGCACCAGTATCTCCATCAAGTGTACACATACCAATAGTACATTTAAAATAATAGTTCCTGAAAGCATAACACATGTTTCTGAGAAGCAACTACTCCTGTAGTTAATCTTTGTTAAGTTTAAAACTCTTTGTATAAATCAAATGCGAGAAGAGCAACAATATGAAATGGCATTTTCTTACTTGGCACATTTTCTGCTCACTCGTCAGGGTACTGTGGCTAACAAGAATAATTGTTTTTATCCTTTTGGGGTCTGTTTATGTAGCACTGTTGGCACCACTAGAACAATGACACTACATAGTTGCCAAAGAGAGCAAATACAAAGAGAAGAGGGAAGTCCAGTGCAAGACTTCACAGGCAGAAGATAAATAGTAAGGTTGCAAAAAAGTTAGAAAACTGCTGAATTTACGGAGTCAGTAGCTGGAAAAAGTATGTTAACTGTGTTGTTGTAAGATGATATAAAGCTTCCTAGCAATATACAAATTTTCCTTTTGTAGAACATTAAGATACAATATATTAAAGTGGGTTTAAGTAAAAAACATTAAGAGAAAATAATGACAAAACTACAGGATGTTCATCACCTCCCTCCTAAAGCTTTAATCAACTTTTCTCTTAACAGAAATGAGTCCTTTAGTCTTTTTATTTCGGGCTATCTGGAATATTCTTAACAAACAACTTTTCACCATAGTGTGCTTTTTGGATAACACTGACACGCTTTTTAGTGATTAGACCACATTATAAAGATCTAGCTTGACCATAAATACCAGTTACTACTTCTTCCATCTTCTATTATTTCTTTGTGCAGTAAATGTACACAATATGGCCACAGAAATGAGAAATAAACTGTGCTCTCAAAGTACTTCGCACTCATCTGTAAGGACTTCAGGAGAATCTTCCACAGAGCGGGGCGAACAGAACTATAGAAGGAAGCATTCCTGAAGCCAGAGGAAAAGTATGCATAAATCTCATACCAGTGCAGGTATCCACGGAAGGAGAGCTGACCTCAAAGCAACCCTATCTTAATGGAGGCACACAAGGTAAGGGGTGAGAAGCTACGGAGATTTCTTACATGACTGTCTGCATGTGGCACATGAAGTATCAAAGGAGAAAATACATGCACCAGGGCACAAAGAGGTGAATTTGTGTGTATATATATATATATATATAAATATAAATATAAAAAATATATATATATAAAATATATATATGTAAGAAAAGGACAATTCTCAAGGAACTGAGGGATCAGCTGTCTTGCCAGGCATGTCTGCTGGCTACCTATGGGAGCATGCTGGAGAATAAGCTGTCTCCGTGGAGCCACCAGCTGCCTTTCCCCCCAAAACCACATTTACATGGTGACACTGGTCACCCTGCAAGTCAAATACAGAAGGCAGAGACAGTAGGAGCCTTGAGCAAAAGAAAACCTCAGCCCCTTCCAAAAACAGCCTCTATAACCCAAGCTGTTCTTGCACAGATAGCAGCTTGGAAGAGCTGAGAACCTCAGAACAAAGCCAGAAAACCTGCCCTTCTGCAGAGTTTCAGAGATTAAATTAGAAAGGATAATCCTGCTTCATACAAGCTCCAGTGCCCTAAAGTAATGGTATTTTCAAGTATCAATACACATGGCCATACAAACACTTCCGTGCAGCTCAGTGTAAGAAACTCAAATAGGAGAGAACTCAGAAGACAAAAAGAAAACTGTTTAGTGGATAGAGGGGCACAATACATGTCAAGGAATTAAAAACTGCACATGCATAATATGGCTCAGAAGACACACATGCAAAATGCAGTAAAGGATGCAACTGTGTGCAGTTATCTGAGGCTTGCCAAAACACTAGCAAAACAGACTGAGGTGGTGAAAGGTGTTGATTTTAGGGAATTAACTTCCAGATTCAAAAAAGAAAAAAGCAAAAACAAAACCAAAAAAACAACAATATTTTGGAACTTCACCATTGGGATTTTTTCAAACTAGGAATGAAGAAGAGCCTAAAGCCAGTCACTAAATCTTGTATTAGTGGCTGAGGCTGGTCCATCAGTTGTAACTAAACAAGAGGTACACTCACTTCCAGCTTCCATGTTTCTGATTAGAACCTACATGAAAAGGAAGAAGGGAGCCTGCCTTGCTCATCCCAGCTGAGGCTGCAGATCTCTCGGTAGCAGATGTGTCCGGTAGCAGCTACTCCTTCCACTGTCTTGACTTTGTTATTTCAGTTTGCCCTCTCACTTTCCTTTCTCGTCAATCTGCACGACTCGATATCACTGCTAATGAAGGATGCCCTTGGGAGATTTGCTTCCTCATCTGTACTCTCTTATTTCTACAACTTGTAGGGAAGGCAGGTGTGGTAACAGCAAGAGAGACTTCAGAGTAAGTTAAATCATTTCATTGCATTTGTGAAAGGCAAATTTAAAATTACCCATCACAGCAGCTCCTCCCACATTCAGATTTATTTAGCCCGAGTAGTAGTAACTTGAACCAGCTCCTTGAAAAATAGGTTAATACGTCTTTTCTCTAGCACAAGTATTCATACAACGATTTGTCCCCCAGAATAGCATTAAACAACCTACAGAGAAGGCCACACAGACTTCACCGTTATAATTCCACAAGGATCAGGAATCTACAGCAGCACCAATCTACCCCTGCCTTCCTGCTTCACAGACTTCAAAGGCAGA
>JBCJKH010018931.1:9515-26359 GCA_039877255.1 Loriculus beryllinus | reverse complement strand
ACTGGAATGGGTTGCCCAAGGAAGTTGTGAGTGCTCCATCCCTGGCAGTGTTCAAGTCCAGGTTGGACGAAGCCTTGAGTGGCATGGTTTAGTGTGAGGTGTCCCTGCCCATGGCAGGGGGGTTGGAACTGGGTGATCTTAAGCTCCTTTCCAACCCAAACTGTTCTAGGATTCTATTCTATGATTCTAAAATAAGGATTATCTCTCCCCCGTGGTTTCCAAAGCAATACATAACGTGAATGAGTTCTGAAACAGGTTTTTTTACCAATAAAGCCTCAGTTCACACAGAGTGTTTGGGCATTGCCTACAAGTACACTGCAGCATGGCGGGTGCAGGAGTGTGTCCTGCTTTTCAAAGCCGAGCCTCCATTTGTCCGTGGATGAAGGACGGCAGAGCCGAGGGAGCTGCGCTGAGGTGGGAATGCCCGGGGGCTTCCCTGCAGGAGTGAATTCCCCTTCTATCTGTGCTAAACCTGCAGAGAGGTTTGTACCGTGTGGCCATTCACACACATGGGAGCCTGCATGGTTATGGAGTTAATGTGCTGTCACTACTGAGCCCACATGGAAGCATTTCTCTAAAGTATTGACCTCAGGCTCTTGGAGTCCTGGAAAACAAACCCAGCCCCTGAGTATTGGCAGAAGATGTGAATTTTCCAGCTGAACTTGAGCGTGTGCGGTTGTGTGAAGCAGCTTTCCTTGACTGCACACAGCTGTGCCCAGATGGGGGACAGCTTCTTTCCAGCAGCTTCCTGAGCATTTATTTACTCGAGGCTTCTTGTTTTTCCTCTCGTTCCTTTAGCCCCGTGGTGCAGAGGAGGTGGTTGTAGTTACAGAGCTTTGCATTCCTGGCTGAGCTGTGCCTGTGTTTGCCTGCAGAGCCATCGCCTCCCCTCCAACTATTTTAGTCATTTCAGAAAGGGTGGGTCAGAGGCATTTGGCACCGGGTCCTTTGCTGAGGTGGAGTCAGCCAATGACCTGCAAGCCTGGAGGCTTTAGCAGGGCCCTTCGGCTGGAGGGCTCAGCGGGGCTGTGCCATTTGCAGCGCAGCGCAGACATCCCCACGCTGCGCTCCCCATTCCTGGCGCGGCTCCCGGCGCAGGGTTTAGCTGAGGCTCGGGTTTAGCTTTCCCTCCTCTCTGTCCCTGCAGTGACAACTTCCCGGGCTCTGCTCGCCGCGACTCCCTCCCGAGCCATCATGGAGGAGACGACTCTGCAAATCATTGAACCCCCGACTGTTTCTGAGGCCTCAGAGGAGCCCGTGCCCGAAGAACCCATCAAACCAGACCAGATCAATGGCGTGATGGTGCTGACCCTTCTGGACAAGATCATTGGAGCGGTGGATCAGATCCAGCTGACCCAAACGCAGCTGGAGGAGAGACAGCAAGACATGGATAGCGCCGTGACCAGCATCCAGGGAGAGCTGACCAAGCTGACAAAGGCTCACACCACCACCAGCAACACCGTGAACAAGATGCTGGAGAAGGTGCGCAAGGTGAGCGTGAACGTGAAGACGGTTCGGCAGAACCTGGAGAAACAAGCGGGGCAGATAAAGAAGCTGGAGGCCAACGAAGCAGAGCTGCTGAAACGCAGGAACTTCAAAGTCATGATCTACCAGGTAAGGAGCTGTTTGACTCACGCTTTGCGTCCTGTTGGTGGGTGTTGTCTTTGTGGAGGGGGCTGTCACGCTGTGTAGTCTGTCCGTGGCTCTCCCCTCGCTGCCTGGCAGCCCAAACGGAGCAGCAGCAATCTCTCATTCATGAGTTAACATTGTGTTGGTGTTCTGAGACAAGGTTTGGTAGAGCTGCTGTGTTTAAGAGGAGTTTTAATGAAGACAGCGAGGACGGCCCCAAGCACCCATTGCACCGGAGCAGAAATATCAAAATCACCTGATTTTACTGCTTAGCTAAAACTGAACAAGAATGCATTGGGGTCAGGAAGGGGGTCTTGTAAATCCTTGTGCCACTGTCTCCTCTACTGAGAGACAACGTGTGGAGAGTGGTAATGTTTCACATTTGGGACATGCCTCTGGTAACAAGCAGATGGTAACGGCAGCATCGGGGTGAAGCACGCTGACTGGGACAGGCAGAGACGTTGGAGGGAGAGCAGAGCAGCTCCTTGAGCTCCAGTGCTTGGGTCTGTCCTTGTGTTGTACAGACTCCCACGTTCTTTTTCCTGCAAGCTGGAAGTGTTGAGTGTTCGAGTTAGCTGGTGTCAGGAGGAGCTTTGGTTTGTTTCATGTTTCCCCCCTGGGCTAAGTGTTGGAATTTAATGTTAAACAAGAAGAAAGGGAGGAGAATGTTCGTGTCAGTTCCTGGCTGGAGTTAAGTCTTCCTTATCAGAGCAAACTCTTATATTGGACCATGGGAGAGAAGTGAATGAAATAGTTAAGGATTCAGGTAGAAGCCTCTGGGTTAATAATAGACAGTGCCAGGACAAAGAAAGAAGCATCAAGTGCTCATCATGGGAAGGGAGAGAAGAAAACAGGGGGAAGAAAGGGGGAATGCTTCTTATCACAAGGTTTGGAGGGAGAGCTGAGCATAATAGGCTCAGGAATCTACCAAGTCCAGGGGCCTGCATAACTCTGATTCAGAGCTTAAGCATTTGTAGTTTTATCATGCCCAAAAAGCTGCTGTGCTCCAGCCTATTCCAACCATGCAACAACTTAACCAGTAGAGATAAAGATTTATCACAAGTAATTTGTATCAGGCTTTTGGGGGGAGCTAGATCTGCCCATGGAGAAATCAAATGGAACTCTACATGCACTGCAGAAGCAACAGACAATGCAAAGTGAGAAGAGTGAGGGGAATTGTTTAACCAGAACATTCCATGTGGTTTATGGAAATAGGTAGGAAGTTGGCAAGCTCCTGGGGCCTTTGGGAGCTGCTCCTTTGGCTTTGCTGTTGCTTAGGAATATTGAGTAGAGTTTGTCTTTAATATCAAAAAGCAGTCGTGCATCTGAAGGAAATGAGGTCTGAACAGCCTCTGAGTGCTTCAGTTGACAAGGGACTGCAGGGATCTTGTGAATCGTGGAGCTATTAGGGAGTCAAAAGGAGTGATTTGTAATTCAGAGCAATTTCCCAGCAGAGAATTGAGTGTGATTTGACTGAGAGGCCACAGAGCCCTAGTGAGAAATTCCCCAGGTTTGCTTCATGTGAAATGGAGCCTCTTGCTCCCTATGGCAGTGCCTCCCCCTCCGCGGGAAGACAGGGCAGGCCTGGCCACAGAGGGCAAGGATCCCATTCGGGGGGACCCAAGCTGTGATTGGCCATGCTCAGGCAAACAGAGGTCTCTCTTGGGGGAGAAACTCTTGGATTATCTCTTCATGTGGTGCTTAAACTGGACAACAAGCTCCAGGATTGGCTTTGGGTGTTTGAACACTAGAGAGAAATAGGCAATAGCAACATGAATGTGCCTGAGTACCAGATGCTGCTCTGGATCATGATGCTGCGCAGAGACAGAGCTGTACAACAGAATGGGGTGGCCAGCCCTGGCCACAGGCAACCCCCAGAAGAAAGGGGATGGTTTTGCACTCCTCAGCAGTGCTGTTCTTCCCTGCATACAATGCAAATGTAGTGTTGGTCAACAGGGGAAGTTTCTAAACGATACCAATGTACCGTGTGTCTCAGAGCTATTGTCATGATCAGTTCTGTGGAACAGGGTTGTTTCATAGCCGCATTACTCTGCAGATAAATGCCATGAAAACATCACCATGGCGTTTTCAGCGTACAGAACCTGGAATTGCGTGGCTTGGTGTAAGGGAAAATAGCCTGTCCTGTGCAGGAGGCTCTCTTCTTTGTGGAGACCTCTTATTCCAAAGAAGTTATTAACCATTGAGGGGGATCTGGGAAGTTTTGGGTTGGTTTTAGGGGGTTTGTTTGCTTGGTTTTGTCCTGGGAGGGATGGGGGGGGGGGGGGTGTTTGTGTCTCGCTGGGGTTCTGGAACTGTCACTCTGCACAGATCCCTGGCACAGGCAGGCAGTGGGAAGCCCAGAGCGGATGTGCAGAGCAAGCAGGTCACAGCCCTGTGTCCTCATGTATTTACCTGACTATTCCAGCACTGTCAGGGATTCAGTTCCAGGCACACCAGTCACGAGAGTGGCACCGCCTGGGCTTGTGCAAAGCACGTAACAATTAAACTCTGCAGAAAGAGGTGCTGGCTCTGTGTGTACATTCGAGAGGCTGATGTGCAGCTGCTTTACCAGGACTGATCAATGCTGTTTGGTGCTTGTGATTCCCACCTCACTGCCCGTGGCCTGATGTCTTTCTGTGCTTCAGTATTAATAAGCATGACGTGAAAAAGACTGGAGCAAGAGTCTGTAAGCCTGAAACTGTGACAGGCTTCACCCTGGGGGGTTAATGAGGAAAAGTCTCTGAGTTCTGTGTTTAAACCGAATCTAAAACCACACAATAACCCTTTTCTAATTCACTGTTTCACTTCTCAAGACCCGCCTCCCAAGGTTTGTGTTGGGGATTTTGCTATAGTGTAATTCGTTCTGTGGTGGTGAGCAGCTTCTTACTACTTTCTAACTCAGAGCAAGCTGCCTTCGGAAAGCTGTGATTAACTTGCCCCTGCAATTGCGCTTCCAGTTGCTATGGCTAAAAATGCAAAGATTTATTGGGCTTTTGGAAGAACAAGAGATCAAGTAATCTGAAAAGACATAAAATATTACCTAAACCCAGGAGCGGCTGTTTCCAGGCAAGACAGCCAGGTCAAACAGTTGGCATGCCCTGTGGGATGTAGTGTCGTTGATCCTGTGCTACAGAGGACTAAAGGGAGGTGGAGGTAAACCAGCTCTCCACTGGTTGTAGGGGGTTGGTTATTGTCTTAGCATGGAGGCAGTTACAGATGGACTCTTTCAGGAGCGCCAATAGGACCTTTTGGCACCTTGGGAGACGAGGCGAAAGTTGTGTTTTGCTGATGGAAGAGGAGGAACTGAAATCAGGTTGTGTTTGAGGAGTGCTGAGGAGCCGGGACTCTGCTGGGCTGGGGGAAAGCAGGGACTGAAACCACATCCAGTGGGGCAGCTGAGGAGAGGGCATTAACCCAGCCCTGTACCCACAGCCCCGTGTGTGCCTGTGCCCTTGCTCCCTCTCATACACTGGTGTGATTCCTGCCAAGGGAGGAGTTTCTGTATTGAGGGAATGCGGGGAATTTGATCAGTTCTGGAGAATTACATTTGAAAAAGCCACCCCCCTCCAAACGATCCCATTTTTCCCTATGGAAGACTTGCCTACCAAAAGCAAAGGGGACAGGCTTTTGGCAGACTTTTTGTCCTCTTTCCATACCCAGAACTTGCCCTCCTAAGGAATCTGCTGTCAGATGGCTGCGTGCAGGCGTTAGCAGCCTCAGTGCTTCCTTTGTGTGTGTGTCCCAGGCTCCCGGCCTCCGGGGAAATCAGGACACCAGCAAATGTGTTGAGAGTGGCTGCTAATAAAAACAAACTGGAGCAGGTCCAGAGGAGGCCACGAGGATGAGCAGGGGCTGAGCACCTCCTGCATGGAGCCAGGCTGAGAACACTGGAGCTGTTCAGCCTGGAGAGGAGAAGCTGTGTGGAGACCTCAGAGCAGCTTCCAGTGTCTGAAGGGGGCTACAAGGATGCTGGAGAGGGGCTCTTCATCAGGGACTGGAGTGGTAGGACAAGGGGTGATGGGTTCAAACTGAAACAGGGGAAGTTCAGGATGGAGATAAGGAAGAAGCTGTTCAATGTGATGGTGCTGAGACGTTGGCACAGGGTGCCCGGAGAAGTGGAGAATGCTCCATCCCTGGCAGTGTTCAAGGGCAGCTTGAGCCTTGGGTGACATGGTCTAATATGAGGCATCCCTGCCCATGAACAGGGGTTGGAACTGGATGATCTTAAGGTCCTTTCCAACCTAAGCCAGTCCATGAAGAGAGTCACCAACCTGCAGCACTGCTTCCCTGGCGCTCTGACTGTTGCTGTAGAGGTGGAGGTGATGTGCTGCGAGCATCAGCGGGACACAGTGGCAATATGTTAGTGGAGAAACATGTTGTTTCTAGCTTGTGATGAGCATGGAGAGATCTTGCTGCCTGCTGAGTATTATCAAAGCCTCTTTCAGTGGGTGGGGGGAATAATCACTGGTTGTATGATTTGCGATTTCAGGACTTGCTGCATTTTTCCAGCAAGGGGCAGTTTGATGAGGCCGGACAAGCCACACTGAACGGGTTGGAGCAGCAGCAGGAGCAGACTCCAGTGCCACCAGAGCCACGGTCTGCACTGGAGCAGCAGTCCCAAAACCACCCGCTACAAACGCAGGCGCAGCACGATGAGAGCCCGGTGCCCACGCAGAGCACCATGACAGCAGATGACATGAGGCGAGCAAAGCGTATCAGGGTAAGCAAAGAGGGCAGCAAATGGCATCTTCTCTCTCCCTCTCCATTTGCTGCCATGTGGAGAACACTGGACCTGCTTGCCAGGACCCAGCTGGTCTTTCTCCCGCTGTTGTATCCGTATCCATATCCCAAATAAAGCATCTCGTTCCTTTCTGCACTGAGAGGAAGGCAAATCTCATGTAAAGAACTAGTATATCATGAGATGCTACTGAGAACAGGTCACCAATTGGAGCAGATTCAATTCCAGCACAGGAATTCTTTCACATAAGCACAGTCCATCCAAGCTGGCAAGCAGGAGTGCTTCAGCCAGCCAGCTGAATCATGGTACTATGGCACAGACTTGCTCACAGCACCATCTGTGCCCCTCACAACTCTTCCCTTGTGAATAGCTGCCCAAGAGCAACCACGACCTCAGTTTAGATTCATTTAGGTGGTGACAGTTAGTGGAAAAAAAGCCTTTCCTGGGGTCAAAAAACCTGCCTGTCTTTAGGCTAAAACCTGTGCTAGGAGATTTCTGGACTGACAGCAAACACTTTCAGCCTGAGCTCTGTGTCAGCTGGGTGAGCTGTTTTTCCTCTGCTGTGTGTGGGAGGGAAATGATTCAAGCAAATAATCCTTCAAGCCATGTAAGTGTGAGATTGGCTTATTTAGCCTCCAATCTTTCTCTTTCTCTTCCATGTGTAAAATGTTGATTACGGAAGGGAGCAGCTGCCATTGGGGTAAGAATCCATTTGAGGGGATGAGAAAGGATTGGAAAAGAGGAACTTTTCCGTATAGGAAGATGTTGAGGCAAATTTTGCTCTCAGTTTATAGCAGTATATATGAGACCAGTGGTGGTGTTACCCCATAAATGCATATCTTAAAGGAAGAATTTTGCTGAGGCACATGAAGACTGCGGAATTTGTAACCATATCAGATGCACTCTCTGAATGACAAGTTTCTATCAGTCATTTGACTTTGGTATGTTAAAAGCTTGGGGGATTTTTACTGAATGTATTGAAGGGTGGATAATGGAGCATGAAGACAGATGCTGAGTGTTTGACAGTGAAGAGTGTGGGTATTTACTGCTTACAAGATACCACAGCTTCCTCAGGAGAAGGGATTAGAAAGTGTTGCCTGTTTCCCTGCATTTTTGAACCTAAGATGTGAACTTGAGATCTTCTGGGACAGTAAATGTGGGGAAAAAAGGGACAGGACTTCTGAAGTTAGTTCTTTTGTGGCTTAGCTTTTGTTCCCTGGGAACTCATCACAAGTGGATGACAGTAACTGAGAGGAGTGCAGTGGTGGTTTAGTCCTTGGTGACGTGTTTCTATCTCCACATCTCCCTAACTTCTCCCATAGCAGAGTCCTGGAGATGCTTCAGGGCAGGGGCAGAATGGCAGATGGATGGTTGTGCAGCATCTTTCCATATTGCATCAGGCTGTGAGCAATGAGAACTTGAGACAAAAGGAAACTAGCAAGTGTAAAATCACAGCAAGCTCTAGCAGCTTGTGAGCACTCATTCAGTCCAACTATTCCCAGCACCTCCTTCCCATAACATGCACTTAAATGTTGCAAACAAGCAAACTTATGGGTTTAAGCTGTGTATATATCATTTGCTTCCAAAGAACAGGTAGAAAGTCTTGACCTGGAGACCTGTGTAGCTCTAGTTCTTCCTTATTACTCATCTAGGATTTAATTCTCAAAACCAGTAATACTTTGTGAACTGCTTCAGCTTTTCCAAGCTTTTTGAGGCAGTGATGCTCAGAGGGCTTTCATTCTAGCTGGAAGCACTGATCTCTAGTGCCCCAGGGTTCCAATCCTGATAGGATCAGTTCACTTTCAGCCTCTGCTTTAGAGTGGAGTCTCCTTGGAGATCAGACTGCCTTAAAGCTGGTAGTGATGTCCTCAGTATTGAAAAGATACACCCACTCTTCAAGATACTCTTGTAGCAAATGAGAGGAAGGGTTTGGTCTGCAGCCAGAAGAAATAATTCAGTTCTGGGCAGTGTCCAGAGTGTCAGTGTGCTGACCACAAGCACTGGAAGGGATAGGGATGTGGTTTGGACAGCACAAATTGTGTGCTGAAAGAAATGCAACCAGTTGTATAAGAAGGAGTACAAACAGTAAGCTGAGGTGAACAGAAGTCCCTACTCCTTAACTTTTTCACTCTTGTAATCACAATCACCCTGTTGTCATCCTACCTTAATTATTCCCTTCTGCTAAAAGCATTTCATTCTCACTGTGGCTCTGCAGTCTGCATCACATCCCTGTTAGTCGACTCTGAGAAAACATGAAAGGTCACAAAACACCCTCAAGATGATCTGTGGGTTTTATCTTTGCCCTTTAACTCCCCTCAGGCATTTACTACTACAGGGTAAACCTTGAAGATCTGCTTAGTGTTTCCTAAGGCAAGAACCTCAAAGGAGTTATGCCTAAGTAAAGAGTAAACTCCAGCTACAAGAGGTGGTCCTCGTGGTGACCTGCAGAAGTGAAGGCTTCTGGTTTCAAGTCCATTGCATAACATAACTATTTTTCTCTCCCTCAATGCTGCCTGCTCAGCTGGAGCTGCAGGTAGGTTTGGGTTGGGTTTTTGCTGTATCTAATGGAATGGTACATAGCAACATCATCCTCCGTGTTGTTTTGTCCAGCTTCTGTTTAGTGTTTCCTTATTGACCTTCACATTGTAAATTGTCACATTTGTTCTTCTTCAAGCAACCAATGTCCAGAACTAAGTGTTAACTGAATAACAATTTGCATTCTTCTAGCTCTTTCCATACTAATTCATTGCAAATTTAAGGTGAATATTATAGGTATAAACTGCTGGATGAAATACTATAATAACCATCTTACTTTGGGAGGATCTGTTTGTGCACTTGTTTGCACTGGACCAGTGTTATCAGCTGATGAGACAACACTTAGTTCTTTTCCTGTTCTTTGTAATAGCTGCTAGCTTATTTAACCAAAAAGCAGTAAAACATTTCACCCTTCTGTAGCCTCTGAGATAGCAATGGGACTGTGTTGGTTTACATGGTATAGAAGTCTTAACCAGTCAGATCCTGGTACCTTACCAGTGATCAAATAGCAAAGTATGGTAATAGTGGAGCTAAGAACTTAAAAGTGCATCTCTTCAACTGTTTGGTTTCTTGGCATATCCCTCTAGTTAAGGGGAAAACTACCTATTTCTGAGTCCAAGCAACACATGAACTCTCACCCAGCACATGCCAGTCTCCCTCACTCATGGTGTGACTTAGCAGATCCATCTATTTCCCATTGTCCTCACTTCTCCCCTGGTAAAATGGAGAACGGAGATGATGACAATTCAGCAACAAACCCAGCTGCTGTCATCTTCCTCTTTCTGGAATGAAAGGATAGGTTTCCCTCTGCAGTTCAGATGGTGCAAAGGATCATTCAGGTTCCCTAATACAATCTCTAGCACAGCACTTCGCAGTATTCCCAAGCTGTTCTCTCGTTCCAGCAGATTTGCTCCTGACTTTATTTTCTCCGTGTCAGCTGTTGGCACACACTTAAGAGACACAGCACATGTCAGCCCAGACATTGTCACAAGAGCAGGAGGAAGGGAACAGGGAAATCTGTTTGCAGGTTTCTGGCACGTATCTCTTGAAGCGTGTAACGTTGAATGTGTTCAAGCACAGGTGCCAGGGATGTTCTAGTGCTATTTCTCTGAATTATCATCATGTAGGTTCTGTGTGTGACATCTGAAAAGGGAAGACAGCAGTAAAAGATGAGCTATAGATCTTAGTTTGGAGAAGAGCAGATATTCCTTAGACTCCTTGCAGCGTGCTTGCAGTACAGTATTGGTGATAGCGTGCTGTAGGGGTTCACGCATGCAGAAGTAGGATGGGCTTCCAACTTTGCAACATACAAATCCTCATCCAGTACTGAAATGCAGGTGCAGGCCACACTTGCTTGCTTCTACAGGCACCGTGTCCAGCAGCATCTGTTCCTCCAGCAGACAGTGCTGGTGGTGGGACTCTATAACACTCATCTGAAGGGGAGAAAAGGAAGAGGTAACAATCCTGGAATTATACAGGAGAGGCAGACCTAAGGAAAGCACACACCAAAGCAAAGCAGGGGCTAAAAAGAGAAATTGTGTGCAGTAGGAGTGGCAAAACCCAGAGAAGAGCAGCCCAGAGCATTAAACTTGAAGATGAATATTCACATAAAGCCCATCACGCTCCATTCACCACATTCTTGTTGTTTCTTGCAATACCAAGAAAAGCAATTTCAAGTTGGACTGTGTATAATCAACTGTCTTTTGAGTAGACAACAGAATCTATCAGAGCCCCTCTTGATTTAGCACTTCTGTTTGTCTTTCATCTCTCTTCTTCGTTTTCAAGCTGTACCATTTGATGGATGCTAAATGGTAAAGACAGGCAAATTGCTCACAAGTTCTTAGCCATTGCTGGGAAACCTGCCATTCTGCCCTTGCTGGAATCTTTTCAGAGTCTGTTCTTTTTGATGGTAACAGAAATCTTTAGGTTAGCATCTCTTGAATGTATGTTCCACCAGAAGCTTTCCAGGCAATGCTAAACCACTGCTGCACATCTCTGTGGCGATCTTGGGTGCAGATGCTGATTTTTAGGGGCCAGGTGTGTACTTCAAAGGGGACTTAGTTTTATTTTACGGGAAAATGCCATGCTAAAGATAAAAATGGGCAGAAAACTGGGACTGGAGAGAAAACTCCTGCTTTGTGTGCTCCTAATGGTGTGGAACTGCAGGTTTCTCCCTTAAGTTCTGCCTGTCACAGCCTCCGCTTCTGTGAAATGGGGACAGTATAACATGAAAGCATTTTGGTTTTGAAGTATATTTAACCATGAAAATAGATGTGGAATCTATAGATAATAATAACAGGCTCTGTTTCCTGCAGAATGCAGCTCTCCAGCACCTCTTCATCCGGAAATCCTTTCGCCCCTTCAAATGCCTCCAGTGTGGGAAGGCCTTCAGGGAAAAGGACAAACTGGATCAGCACCTCCGCTTCCACGGGCGGGAAGGGAACTGCCCTCTGACTTGTGACATCTGCAACAAGGGCTTCATCAACAGTGGGGCTCTCGAGAGCCACATGAAGTTCCACATGGACCAGAAAACGTACTCCTGCATCTTCTGTCCCGAGTCCTTTGACCGCCTGGATCTGCTCAAAGACCACGTGGCCATCCATGTCAACGATGGCTATTTCACCTGCCCTACCTGCAAGAAACGCTTTCCAGACTTTATCCAGGTGAGATGCCTTCCAGGTCCCTTGTAAGCATTCTGTTTATGAGCTTTGCAGTGCTGTTCTTGGGTCATGCTGCATGTCAGTTCATTCTCACAAGATAAAGGGGTCCATCTCAGTTGGAAATTGAAAAGGAAGGGTGACCAAGCATTGCTAGATGCTGTCTTATGCCCCTGAAGTGCTCTTTCTGCTACATGATCACCTCAGTCTGGCACTGCACTGAAGAGTGGTTCCTTATTCTCCAAAGATTCCTAAACCAGAGGTCTTGAATACTTTCGATCAGTGCAGATCCTTGGCACAAAAAGGAATCATCTTTCTTCGTGTGCTTCAATATCCCTTGTCCATCACCATTCATACTCTGAAGCAAAACAAATGGTGGTATTAAGTCTTTAATCCCTTGCCTGTTTCTGTCAGGATAATTCACTTGAATCCTTGCAGAAACACCAGGACAGATCAGGATATTCTGCTTCCTGACTTCTCCCTTGGCTTCAGATGGGGAGCTTATTCTTCTTCCCTGCACTCTGCTCAGGAAAGAGTTCTTCACTGCAGTAGTGAGTAATGGCACGACTTCGTGCAGTGTGCAGAGCCATTGCAGAAGATGGTTAATAGAATTCCAGGATGCTATTTTGATGTTCAGGAAGGAAGAGCTGAGTGGTACCATGCACACATTCGTTACCTTTCCTAGGGATACAGAGGTTGAGAAATTTTGCTGAGCTGCCTGATTTAAACAGAAATCCAGTTTAAATCAATAGAAGCTGATAGACTATCCAATAGGTTATAGAGAGGAAAGGATGCAGAAAAGTCATTTACTAACCTAACTCCATCCTGGCAAAACCCCTTTCTTTTCTGTAATGGCTGAACAAATAAAAGGGATGATTCAGAACTGCTGTACTGCATTCTAATGCCCCATGAACCTTCCTGTGGAACTGATCAAGCCAGAAGGACACCCCATGGCTTTTTTTCCAGCAATTCAGGTCTGTTTTGGAGATTAAACCTTATTTTTTCAGCTGGTGCTACGTGAATCATAAAGTCTAGTCACCACAGAGTGCTGCCTACTTGAATACTTTGATGTGGAACAGGTACCAAGTTGTTCCACTTCAGATAAGTACTGGGAGACAGCAAAGATATAATTAGGAATCCATATATTGAGCCGTGGTTGGATTTGAAATGTCAAACCTCATTAGTTACTTTATTGGAGGTGGGGAAAACCCAAAACACTGGATGGGTCAGGGACAGTATGCCAAAGGAACTGCCATTCTCTCTGATGGAAAGGAATTGGTCCTTGTGTTTAGATTTCTTATATGGAGATAAGGAACCTCAGATAAATTCAAGGATGATGCAGTGGTCTTTGGCTACCTATTAAGTGCCCAGCCATACAATAGCTTCACGAATCAGTCTTGAGGCAGTCAAATTGTCCATCCAGATGCATAATACAAACGTTTTGGCTTTATGGAAACAATTGCCAAGGGATCAACCGTTCCAATAAAGCACTTTATAAACCAGAGCAGATCGGAGAACTGTTAAAACCTTCTTCCTTCATGCTAAGAGTTCCCTGGATTGTTTTACCACATACTCCTCTCTTCTGAATGAATTCTGTGTACTCTCTGCCACTGCAGGTGAAGAAGCACGTCCGCAGCTTCCACTCGGAGAAGATCTACCAGTGTACAGAGTGTGACAAAGCCTTCTGCCGCCCTGACAAGCTGCGCCTCCACATGCTGCGCCACTCGGACCGCAAAGACTTCCTCTGCTCCACGTGTGGCAAGCAGTTCAAGGTACAGGGAGTCCTCACCGGGTTATTCCTGACGTGGGGGGAGAAGGAAAACCATCCTTCACCCTTCTCCAAGCAGTTGAGTTCGTGTTCTCCAAGGCGGATGAAATGAACGTATGTAAGTTCTGCTTTGTGTCACATGGGAGTGACAGCACTGATTTGTGATGGGCAAGGGGCAAGACTCACCCTAGCATAAACATCTCACCTATCAAGTCTGACTTCTGATAATATAATAGGAAAGGGCACTTCCATCTGCTCATGAAGAACTGCAGCTCAGTTGCAGGTGTTTGGGTTGTATTGCTTAGTTCAGTTGAGAAAAGCTCTTGCTGATATTAGGAAACCTCTTGCTGAAACCAGGAATAATATTCCTGGCCAAGATGCCTTTGTCTGTGCCAGCACAGGACATCCAGATGCCTTTCCAGATCCCACCAGAACACATGGAGCAGACTGTGAGCCAGGAAGACTGTGGTGGCAGCAGCCTGCTCCTTGTCGCTTGGTTTCGTATGGGATACTGAAGGACTGGATGCTTTAGGGTGAAGGAGCACTTTCTAGACAGTGTGTGTGTGTCTCCAGAAAGGGTGGACTGCATCTGGGCAGAAGGTTCAGCACCGTGGTAGGATGTGAGCCCAAGAGATGTATCTGAGCAACTCACACTGTGGCTCTTGTAACAGGCGGTAAGGCAGTAGCAATGCTGACGCTTTCCTCCCTGATTGCTCTTTCCCAGAGGAAGGACAAGCTGCGAGAGCACATGCAGAGGATGCACAACCCAGAGAGGGAGGCCAAGAAAGCGGATCGGATCAGCCGCTCCAAGACCTTCAAGCCTCGGATCGCTTCCACTGACTACGAGAGCTTCATGTTCAAGTGCAGGCTCTGCATGATGGGCTTCCGTCGCAGGGGCATGTTGGTGGGTGCTCCAGTTTCCCTTCTTACTTCTCCATTTTGATGCATAGTTAAGGAATGAAGATGGAATCTCAATGGTTGGAACATAAGGATGCTGTGAAAGTGGGTGAACTTCACAGCTAAGATGAGACGTCTTGTTTTAAAGCTGTGTGTCTTAATGCGTGCCTTTGTTGCATGCTTGGTTGTCACTATCCCATTTCAACACTAAGTAATGCTGGCTGATATGTATTTAACAGAACATGAGATGAATATATCACCTGGTTCAGCTGTACTGCCTCAGTTTTCCTGACTGTCTTCCTGCTTTTTGCTTCTTCCCCTTCTTGAGGAGCCTCTCCTGGCCAGGCCCTCTACCTGCCACTATGTAAAGGTTGTTATGCAGCAGGAGAGCTTATTTGCAAGTATTTCATGAGGGTTGTGATTTCAGCTAGCAAAGGCCTGCCTGGGTGGAGACCTTTTACATTACCTCTGCTGCAAGAGTTCTGGCAAGCTGGTCTACCCCTTGCCATCTTAATTTGGTTAGAGAAGCTGTGAATGAGATCTAGCAAGATCTTCAGCAGCTGACTGAATGCACAAGAACCCTTGCAGCAGCAAATGCTTCTCTGCTGCTGGCTACCATCACTACAGTTTTGGTCTGGCTGTTATCCATGTCGAGGAGAAGCAGCAATTCCTCGGCCTCCAGCTGTAATACTCTCTTTTTCTCTGTGCCTCTTCCTCCTAAGGTGAATCATTTATCAAAGAGACATCCAGACATGAAAATAGAAGAGGTGCCAGAGCTCACGTTGCCCATCATCAAACCCAACAGAGATTACTTCTGTCAGTACTGTGATAAGGTATGTAAGGAAGACACCCGTAGGAGGAGAACTCAGTCCTAGACCTGTATGCAACCAATTTGTCTCTGCATAGAAACATCTGGTAGGGTTTGGAGCTTGCTTTTGGGGTGCTTGCCAGCAACATTCCTGCTGTATCGTCCAAACAAAGGAATTAAGATGAAATGCACTCAGGCCAAGGCAGCTGAATGCTAATTGAAAACTGCAGTTCCTTCCCCTGTTTTTGGAGTTGTAAAACTTAATACCATGAGCCAGTCAGCAGTCACTCACCCTTAGACCTGCATAACTTTTTGCTACCCAGGACTAAGTAGTAAGCCTGTCTATTAATTACTGAACACTCACTCCTTTTGGTTTCTGCATCAGTTCTAAAAGTGAGTCCCTTTTCTTTTAAGCTGCTTAGTCACATGCCAGTCATTCCCAGTGTTCAGTGGAGCCTGAAGCTGCTCCTGCACTGCTTTTGGGTTCCTGTTCTTATTCCCTAGCTTTTGTTTTTTATGCGTGTGGGCCTTTTTTTACCAGGGAGTGTATTTTGACTGTCATGATTCTTTCATGATGCCTCCTTCCTTTTGTTTAAAGGGAAATGAAACCCAGGTAGTTTTAAGTAATATTATGGACTACTCATTTGTCAGTGTGCCTAAAAAAATCATGCATCATGCATCAACCCTCATGACAAACTAATATTGGACAAATTACAGCTTTGGTGATCAGTGGCTTCTCTGACATTTGACCTTCAGGTATGGGGCGAAAAGGGTTTTCCTCTTTGATGTCCTGCTTTGATGTTTTGGTGAGGCATATGACATAGTTTCTCATGGCTTCTGCGTGCTACACAAGAAGGAGTTGCTTCTACAGGTTGATTAAACACTGGAATGTGAATGTATATTCCTGCATTATGTTGTAATTGTTTGGGGCTTGAACTAAATGTAACACCTAAAGCGACATGCAGACCTTCCAGACAAAGATAACTGGTAGCTGTTTTCTCTACAGACATCAGGGTTGCACCATTTTCACTCCAAATCTTTACCCTGCAGGTGTACAAGAGTGCCAGTAAGCGCAAAGCACACATCCTGAAGAACCATCCTGGTGCTGAGCTACCTCCAAGCATCCGGAAGCTGCGTCCTGCAGGCCCAGGAGAGCCGGATCCCATGCTGAGCACCCACACCCAGCTCACAGGCACCATTGCCACCCCTCCAGTCTGCTGTCCTCACTGTTCCAAGCAGTACAGCAGCAAGGTATGAGGGTTGTTATATAGCTGAGGGTAAAAACCAGCTCTTTCACTCTGGTATCTGTCAGCCCACAAGCAAAGCTCTGTCATTCTGAGTCAGAGTGCTGGTTTCATGCTGCTTGCTGACAATGCAGGCACAGCCTGGTTGTTTTATGGCAAAATAATTCCCTAAATAGAGGGAATGAACTGGAAAGAACACACGGTAATGTTATCAGGGTGCAGTTACAAATGGAAAGGCTTGGAAATTCCTCACTGACAGTTACAGAGGAGAGGAGTAGGGGAACAAAATGCAGAAAAGGTGACCTCTGGACAAGGCCCCCAAAGTATTTGGCTGTATAAAGCTTACAGGCTGTGGTATCTGGGGCAACATTTCAGCATCAGATAGCTCTAATGACCAACAACTCTTGTGAGACCATACGTGGAGTATTGCTTTCAGCTCTGGGGCCCCCAGCACAAGAGGAACATGGAGCTGTTGGAGCAAGTCCAAAGGTGGCCATGGGGATGCTGCGAGGGCTGGAGCAGCTCTGCTCTGGAGCCAGGCTGAGAGAGCTGGGCTGGGGCAGCCTGG
>JBCJKH010018930.1:0-15230 GCA_039877255.1 Loriculus beryllinus | reverse complement strand
CCTATAGGGATGCTGGGGAGGGACTCTTCATTAGGGACTGTAGTGAAAGGACAAGGGGTAATGGGTTAAAACTTAAATGGGGGAAGTTTAGATTGGATATGAGGAAGAAATTCTTTCCTGTGAGGGTGGTGAAGCACTGGAATGGGTTGCCCAAGGAAGTTGTGAATTTTCCATCCCTGGTGGTGCTCAAGGCCAGGTTGGACAGAGCTTTGAGTGACATGGTCTAGTGTGAGGTATTCTTGCCTATGGCAGAGGGGTTGGAACTAGATGATCTTAAGGTCCTTTCCAACCCTAACTATTCTATGAGTCTATGATTCTATTCTATCTCAACCCGTGGATTTTACATTCCTTTGATTCTCCTCCCCGTTCTGCCTGGGGTGGGGAAGGGGGAGTTGAGCAAGCGTCTGCATGGTGATGAGTTACTGGCTATGTTTAAACCATGGCAAGGGGTTGCCTAACCCTCACAGCACTCTCCCACCCTAGTTAGCTGCATAATCAGGTCAGCAACACTTTGTGGCCAGCTTGCCAGAAGGGGCAGAGGTGGAGCGAGGTTGATCTACTGGAAGACAGAGATAGGGAGTGACAAACAGCCAAGAAAAGCCTGGGACAAGAGCAGAGTAGGAGCTGCAAGAGACGAACTAAAAGTTATTTCAAAGCTGATTATCTCTATCGCTATTTTATTTTTGTGAGATATTCAATGAAACAGAGCCTGACATTTTAGAATATGCTCCTCATACTGTGCCAGTAATGGCTGTAAGGGTATGCAGCTGACTACTTGAAATCTATTAGTCCTCAGCAGCATCTGAGACTAGCTTAAAAGGCCCATTATAGTGTGCAAATGTGAGACACTGTGAAGTCTGTATGTCACTTATGAAACAGTAGACTAGCCCTGAGAATTGACAGCAGTGGCTTGTGCCAAAGAACCACTGATCAGTAAAGGACTGTTTTCTCTTGTGAAATATTTCTTGCTCCAGCATGCATCTGTAGCACGTAGGCAAGTTTACTTATGAAATAGCCTTTTTTCAAATACTTCTCATACACAGTATTACTTGTGCTCAGTGCTATTGAAAGTAGGAAGCCTGATTCTCCTTATGCTGGGTTGAGCCTCAGGACTAAAGCAACAACACAAAACAATTTGCCTGGTTTGTAAACTGAGAACATTTTCCATGTGACTGAATGGAACAGGAAGCACATGTTGAGAGCCCCCAAGTACCATTTCCGCAGAAGGATTCTGTTCACTGCAATGAGACCTTTAAAAATATCCAAGATGTGAAAAGATATTTGAGAAATTTTCATGGAGAATTTTTAGTACCCTCTGCTGTAATAAGCAGAAGGTGTTTAATAAACATGATATGCAGCAGTTGCTAAGCAGAATCTGATTTATGTACAGTAGCAGTTAGAAGCAACTACACATCAGGGTTGTACACTTTATTTGACTGTGAATTCTGATTTTCTGATGGAAGCAATTCTGCTGAACTTTATTTATAATCAGCTTACAGCATGGGTAGCAGTATTATAAACGGTTCTCAAATTGCATAGCAAATCTTGTCTTCTTGGGCAAATAAGAAATCTGCATCATGAGCTTTAATTGTCATACAGGTCATTGTCAAGGGTAAAACACTTTCTAAACCCTTGTGATGGTTGAAATCGTACAGAATTTAAAACCAGGATGCATGATAACTCTATGTACCTGAGATGGTATTGCATCTGCTTAGTACATACATGTCAAAACAAATTGTTCACAATTTTTTTTCCTTTAAATTATTAAAACTCACTGAATTCCTTTATGGATTATGTTGGAGTTCATATAAGTGAAGAAGAAGAAGAAGCCCGAAATCCTAGTGTAAGCAGAGCACAATTCCCACAGCAACTTTAATCTGTTAGCTGTGTATCAGGGTAACAGAGATGAGAACCTGACCCAGAAACAGAGCAAGGCAGAGAAGTATGGTTTCATTTTGTGATATTCAGGAATCAAACACACATTCTGTCTGTATACAGAACAAAAATTAGGATGTAAGCTTTTCCTCATATCACATTAATTGATTACAGTGTTCTATATGTGTCTTATAATAAGTCAGCAAAATCAATGAAATAATGCTTATTCATATCAGATGAAAATCTGGCCAAAGAGAAAACAGAGGGTATATAGGGAAGTATCCAAAACTCTTCCCTTTTCCTCCTCCTCTTCTTCTTCCACTTCCCTTTTTCTTCACCAGTCCATTAGAAATTTAAGAATGAAAGATTTGGGCACTTAATAGAGCCCCACAATGGATGTGCCAGCAATTGGGTAGTGACATTCATACCAGTCAAGCCAAATGGACAAAGAGATTCTGCTTCAGAATGGTCCCTTGACCCAGAGAAACATTTCTGGACATGAATCTGTCTGCCACATTGGAAATAAAGCAGCAACAGAACCCTGTCAAAGGTTCATTTTTATCTGAATTAATCTGATGTTATTACATGGCTATCGTGATAGTATTAAATATATATGCACACTTTTTCACTCACCTCGACAGATTGATAGTTTTCTTTAGCTTCTTTCCCTTCACAGAATCCCCCCAGATTTTCCAGCTAGGCCAATCCTGTAAGCCATTTGATGCACAGACCCTAACACACCAAACTCGCCCACTGAGAGACTGTTTAAAGAGCTAGGGCTCTGCAGCAGAGCACACGCATTCTGCTGTTTCTTGGGGTCACAGCAGCATATGCACAGAAATAAAAATGAAGGTGCTTTAGCTGACAGAACATGAGCAGAAAGGGTTCTTGACTGGAGTGAGGTGGGATTGGATTTTGGGTTTTTGGCCAAATGTTCTGTTCTCCTTTGTAAATGCCCAAATTTAGATGCTCCCTTTTTTTTGTGGTGTCACGCAAGATCCGTGAGATGGACAAACGCATCCACAGCCGTGGCAGAAGAGGATGCCTCTGAAAGCCAGACAGACGAACTCTGGCAAATTCAAAGGTTATCACAGGGCTACCTGAGCTACACCAATGCTCCTGCTCCCTATAGCAGTCAGAGGAGGAGTCTTGCTGCATATTTTTACTGGACCAGAGGATATTTATTCCTAGAGCAAATTTCTTCCCCTGTCCAAATCTGCAGAGTGACCACTGATGAAGACACCTCCTCCAAACATGATGTGCTGCTGTTTCACCTGAAGAAAGTGCAGTCCTCCCTGTTGGTCTCCCACACCAAAGCAGACTCTACATGGCAGGACATGGTGGTCATGCATAATAACCTTCAAAGCCCAGTTTGTTAACAGTGTTAATGTGTTATGTCAAGCTAAGTTCTCACCCTTTTTCCTGCCGGTTTGGTCTATGAGGTCTGTGTTTCCCTCTCTCGATCAATAATGGCTTAAGTAGCAAATAGAGTTCCCATCCCCCAGCATTAATAGACCCTCATGCAGTCAGGAAGCATCAAGATGAAGCCTCAGTTACCACTGTGCACCCTGTTTAATGTATGCATTTTTATGGCCTCTGATGTATATGGTTCCATTACTGTCTATGAATACAGAGTACTGGAGCTAGTTAATGTATTATTTATTTTATTACCCCTTTGTATAAGCTGGTATTTGTAATTTGGAATTTTATATACTTTGGCTCTGTAATGGTTCCATAATGTGTACACAGCTCAATAATTAAAAAAATATATCTTAACCACCTCACCTCTAGAGCCAAGATTGTTTGTGCTGCTAACTGCACAACCCAGCCGTCTGCCGGCCCCTCCGCTCCCAGTCCCAAAGTCCTCAGTGATTCCACTGTCCCGGCATGGCCCTCACCAGCACCCTGAGGAAGGCAGCGCTGTTTTGTTCTTCCCCACTGAGAGAAGAGGCAAGTTTCCTAGGATTTTAGAGTTTTCAGATTTTTAGGCCTAACGCATGGCTGGCTGGCATGTCCCCTTTGTTTCCAAGGATGGAGCCCCATGAGCGGGGCTGCCTGTTTGCCCTGGGCTCGGCCCCATGCAGGGTTTCATCTGAACACTAGCAGAAGCATTTTCCTCCCACCAACAAAGCAAGTTTCTGCCAGTACGACCTGTCATGAAGCACACTGGGCAACAGCAGGGATCAAAGGGAAGATGCAGTTTGTGTCCTCTGGAAGGGCGATCAACGTGTTCTACAGCCATCTCCAGCCATCTAGTCCTGCCTGGGGTGCCTTGTGGCAGTGCCGATCCTCCTGCTGGCTTGTGACAATGAGTTTGTCTCTCCTTCATATGGCCTGGAAGCTCACTTCAGAAAGTTCGCAGGCATTTGCTTTCAGGTATCACAGGCAGGCCACACAACTGAGTTTATGGATTTGATTTAGTACTTTTTGCCTGGTTCAAGCATTTGTGCTAAAACTATGACCTATCCAAATACACAACTGTAGGAAAGCATAATGCACTGTTACTTTCTGTCTTCTTCCTCATGGATGCCAGCCAAACCACATAGCAGCTGCAAACAACTTTGATTTCAGTACTGGGTCTGCGAAATGCCGCTCTGCCAACACAAAGGTTCTCTACCAATTCTTTCACTGAAGGAGGTCCTGCCCTTAAACCAACTTATCTGCTGGTCAGGAACATAACATTGGAGGTTGGTTGATTGTGGTTCCCTGCAACAGCACAAACACTTGTTGGTTTTGGCTGAAACGGACCAGTAATTCAATGTCCACAGAGGACAGTGTCTTACTGCAGGGAGCTGGGAGCCATATGAAAGCATCTGCTGCCTGGAGCAGCTTTCATCTTCTGAGCTCCATGACTGGAGGCAGAGCCAGGAGAGTGCACAGGTGGGGGCCAGAGGAAGGGGAGGAAGATACTGAGGGAGAAAGCAGAGAAAGCCTTTGCTTGGTTTATGCCAGCACCAAAGAGTGGAAAGTCAGCAAACCCAGACCAGAGTTTGCTCTACTCACATAGAGTAGAAAACACGTAGTTTGAAACAGTGTGATGCAAGGCTCAAAACACCACACTGGCACAGAAAGAGTTAGGGAGCAGACTTGGTGGTAGTGTTGGAACCAGGCAGTCTGACACAGATCCTAGGATCTGGCAAGTCGCAGAAGGTCACCTCCCCTCAGTGAGGGCATCTAGCACAGACCCTGTGCAGACAGACACAGGGAGCAGGGACTGGAGGAGGGAACCACAGTTCACAGAGCGCAGTACAAGCCAGAGGAAGAGCTGTGAGCAAACAATGAGACCCAGGAAAGACTGAAATGAAGAAGCATTATCTCTGTCAGTGTTCAGCACACAGAGGAGTGTAGAAATACTCACTTTTTTCTCTCCATTGAGCAAAATTAGCAGAGTTAACACAACTGATACTGAAGGAAAAAAATCCCAAATACATCTATGCAGATCACTGGGAGAAAGAAGATAGGGTGAGGAGATCTTCAGGTTATGTGGCACAAAAAACAGGAAAGACAAGTTAATCCAGACCTCCAAACCCATCAGTAAGGACTACCAACACCTGGTAGAGAGGGTTAGATGCCAGGAAGATAATGCTCTACCTTAACTATTAGTATTTTCATCAAAAATACTCATGTCAGAGTATTAGTGCGCTGGAAAGAGGACTGGATGACTTTATGATGAAATCGCTGGGTGGGAGATATGGGTTCAGTTTCTGCCTCTCCTGGAAAATTCCTGTGTGAACCCTTGCAAAGTTTTCTCTCCCTGCCTTACCATCCCACTCACGTAAATGTCAGGTACCACAGAGCAGAGATTGCCTTCCTGCATGTGCTTACAGTCTGCTGGGAGAGCCAACTCTACTATGGGGGGGGGCCAGCAGACACAACAACTTAAAGAACTATTGCCAGTCATAAACTGTATTAAACAAGCTTCTACCTCACACAACTGAGCTGATATAAATAACCAGTGCTAGTAACAGGTGATGGAGAGGAGCAGACTGTTTCAGAAAGAGAGAAGCTTTCTCTGTTTAATTTAACCAAGTACACACACGCACACACACACTCAAACTAGACAGTTTTTCAAAAATGAGGATGCAGATGAGAGATTCAAGGACAGTTCTAACTTGCCCTCTGTCAATTTACAAGAGAATTTATTCCAGACTATTCATACATGAATATTTAGCATGGCAACAATTACATCCAATGACACCCATGAGATAGATAGTACTGAAGACCCTCTCTGAGGAACATGCACAATGCTTGATGGCAATTTTTTAACTGGACTAAACATTTTAAATGTGAGAATTATATTTCTTTAGATTTTGCAATATTTCCTTTCATTATTATATTAATTTCTTACATATTGCTGCCACGTTTTATAAATGAGAGGTATGATTGTTTCACATGAGTAGAAATGGATACATGGCAGGAAGTAAAGGGGAGAGAGTGGCTGGTGAGGCATGTTAAAATAGCCTGTGATCAATCTTATTCTTAATGCAAAGACCTTGTTTTTGTTGCATAAAGGAAAAAGGAGGGGGGAAGGGAGGGAGACTGTTAGGGGGAATCACTCAGGGCTTAAATAGCAAACTTAAGGACATGTAATGGCTTCAAGTCCTCAGATAAGATTTAACACCAAAACCACTAAATAGCAAATGTAAGGTCTATATATGGCTAGGCAGAATGCTTTTCTGTATGGATAACTCATTTGTTTTCAATATGAAGTCTCTGGTTATCATGCCCTATTATAAGCCTTTGCTGTAGAGCACATTAGCAGTTGAGGAGAAGAAAAACAGGTTTTAAAAGGCAATGAATATTCATACTAAACATTCCAGATACAAACCTCTGATAAATCCTGTAAAATGGAAACCAGGGAATCCTGAGGTTACAACACATGCAACCACAGTTGTGATGACTTGCCTCGCAAGCCTACTTAATTCAGGGTCCACATTAAGAGAACCATTCGGAAGAGCATGTTGACCCGGGGATTGAGAAAAAAAATGATGTCCTCTCCTGACCATGGGATGTTCTTCCTAAGCAGGCAGTGCAGTGTCTGCTCACATGGATGTTGGCTCCATTGCAGAAATGAACACAACAGGCAAAGCCCACAACTAATTCCTGGAATTAGCTTTCTGATTAAAGTAGGACATGTCTCACTTCTGACAGTTTCTAGTAACCACTAGAAGTGCCTCTCAGAGCCTGGATGACTACTCGTCTCTCCTGCATTCTGCCAAGTAGAATTTATTTTGCCAGGAACAGAGTGGATTTTAGCAGCTATACAAAGTCTACTGGTAGTAAAAGAGGGATTTTCGCAGGTTAGTTTTCTGATGGCATGTGCTACTTGGTGAAAAGCACTTATGCTGGTCCACTAAATATTTCCCCCAAAGCACAGAAATCCATGTAACAATAATCCTTGGTTTAGGACAATTAAATTTAATGCAACTTTCTAATTAGGCATTACAGCCTTCTGAAAATGTGTTCTTGATGGGAATGACGAATTATTTTACCTAAAAAGTAGCCCTGCAACTTGCTCACAAGTCATGGGAGCATATCTGCATCTGTGGCCAGCACAGTACAATCACCAGAGAAATCCATACAAAGCTCCACCTGCCAGTTGCATGGTTGGACTTGATAGTATAAACGCCAGACACCATGGAGCTGTCTTCTAGGCAAAAGGATTAAGTTGCAGCACATTTTTCACTGAGTTAGAAAAGAACAAACATTTAATAATTGCAAATTTAAAAGCAAAATTCTGTCGGACTGGGATAAGGAGATAAATCATTAAGGGATTAGATACTGCTGAACAGAGTACTGCAATGAGGTCAAAAAATGAAACTAAGCCTTTGCCTCATCAGTATTCCCCTAAAGAGCAATGGCACTACTCCAAAATTAACTTAGTCTTTGTCCGTGCCACCCCTTAAATGTTGTAGGAGAAGTCAGATATTTTCCTCCTTACACTCATTCCTAAACCAGCTTCTTTGGTACAAACTCTGCATCTACCTTCCATCTGGAACTATGAGATTGATGGCACCATTCACCCAATGTATTCAGTTTCTCCACACATTTGAACCAGTTTGTTTTCCCACTACTAGCCCAGATGATGGCTTCTCATTGCAAGAGAATTGTTTCTTAGTTTTCTGCAAGCCAAGGCTTCATTTGATTTTGTGAATACATCTCCAGAAGACTGTTTACCACATACAGAATTTAGCCTATGATCAGAGACAATTATAAACATTTTGAGATTAGACTTGTCTTCTGTCTCTAGCATAGCCCTCCTCCCCAAACCTTACAACCTGTTCTACAGTATGTAAACTTCACAGCAATAATCAGGACCTGGTATAGTGCCGGTTCTTATTGAAAGAAAGCCATAAAGTCATACCATGAGACAATGGAGTGTTTGATGCTCATTTGAACTCATTATTGTACCACCCTTTCCCAATTAGGCTGATAACACTGTGGGTGGCGATAAGGTAAGGATACATGCACAGAAAAGGTTATAAACTGTAAGTAATTCCTACCTCAATGAATATTTTACAATTCTGACCACTCTCTGACTAAAACTCATCTTAAATTGTTAGCTTTGCCTGACTAGACACTAATCCAAGATAAGCAGAAATACAAAATGCAATTTAAATTAAATACGTAGATCTGTCTGTCCGTTGAACAGGATTCATCTCAGATGAGATTCCAGGGAAGAAAAGGCACCATGAGCCACATTGAAACCATAACTTTAACAGAGGAGCCTAAGCTAAGGCTGCTACTACTGAATTATTCCAAGTAGTCAATGGATGGGGAGAGACAAATCCCAGAATACAGTTCATCCCTTAAAATCTCAGCCACCCTCTAGGAGGGTGTGTCTGTCTCCACTTGGTATTTAGGGTGCCCTTGACAACTAGGTATGTACCTCAGAGACATGTAAATTTAGGGACCAGCTCAAGGGTTGGTGCCTCAGGGAAGGAGTTTAATGTCTGCAGATGAGGTTTACTTGGAGTGTTTTGGCATCTGCACTGTATTGGCAGAATTTTCATTTGGGCAATTTTAGATTTAAGTAAACTAAGGTTTTACTGAGCACTTGAGTTAGAATTCCAGGAAGTTTAACACTGCTTGAATACAGAGAAATATTTATATGTTTGTGCTATTATGACATACAGAAGCTTCCTGATTTTGTTGAATAACCCTGACCCTGTGACACCATTTTCAGGTTTTATCTTTCTACTCAGAATTTCCTCCCCTCATGGAGCATTATCACTCTTCATTCATCACCCTCAGTAACAGCTCACTCTGTTCAGTACAATTCCTGGTCTTGTATGCTTTCTGTTGCTTTTTCTTTCTTACCAAAACTTCTCTATTTATTTCCAACCCTAAGTAAATTTGAAATAACTTGAGCTATTCTTGATAAATAAATAATGAAAGATGTAGTCTTTTAAAAATCTAATAAAATCATTTTAATCTCTTCATACGTTGCTGTAAGTAAATGCAGGTTATTTTACTTTAATTTTTGAAGCTGCAGTCTAAGAAGAAAATCATTTTGTGTTGTGCTGACAATCATCTTTCTCAACCATGCTTGAAATACTGATTTCCTTGACTATAAAATGAAGGCCACACTTTTATAGATCCTATTGAATTCAAGTAGAGTACAGAGGAGTGGCTGAGGGAACCGCTTAGTTCAATGTGTATACAGACTTATCCCAGATCACCCTCTTTCCAAGCAGCAACCATGATCCTGCAACCACTTAGGCAAGCTCCTTAATCTCCATGAAGGCTCACTGAAGACTTAATTTCAGTTGAAGAATTTCCCTGTGCAACACCATCTGTAAGGCTGGGGCCATTGTGAAGCCCAGCAACTCTTACTCCCTCTCTGTGCTTCAAAATTTCCTGGATTTATGTTATCGCATAGGTAACAGCTTCTCAAGTACAGCTCTTACATATTGAAATCCTCCTATGCAATGAATTCACATAGAGAAAATTAAGATTTTTTTTAAAAAATTGACTTCAATTACATAGTCTCAAAAATATTTTGGATGCTTGGTAAAATAACACCACCATTAGGAAAACAAAGATCAATAAACCAATAAGCCAGTGCAGGGACTTAAGGAACGAGTCAGAAATAAGACATGAGATAGTTAAGTTCAGATGTCCCTGAGAATGCAAAAATTTGCATTCTAATTTTTTTTTTAATCCAGCATATTGACAGGAACAGCTACTTCAAGGACCACATCTGCCTTTTTCACGTTCTTTTTTTAAGAAACCTTTCAATTCAGGAGCATTGCACTAAAGTTAACCCATGAAAATAATCCAGGCACATCCAAACCACTGATATGGAGTCAGAAAGGTAGAAGGATCATTCAGCCTTGGCTCACCTCTCTCTGGAGTTCCTTTCTTTCCCATAAAAGGCCACTTATTTTCCATCTCACCTCCTAGGAAATCTGCATCCCAAGCCACTTCAGTGCAGCACCATCCTGGCTTCATCCCTAGCACAAAGGTCCCATCTAGCTGCTGTAACTGGCCATGTTCTCCCTTATCTCAGCATTCAAAAAGAAAACCTTTCAAAAACACGTCCTCTGCTTTCCTTAGGTCAGGTGGACGATTGGAGGTTTGTTGATGATTTTTCCAGCATTTTCCCACCCACTGTGAAAACACAATTGCAAGTGAACAAGAGGTAGCAACCAGCTCATACTGAAACCTGTGATTCATGCAAATAATGTTCTTCTAGAAGTCTGGGGCTTTAAAAGCACACATGCAGTGATTAAATAGAGCCATGCTGTGAGTGGCTGGCATTGTAAATACGGAATTTATGTCCTTTTTAACTATGATTTTTCTATCAAGCCTTGAGCATGATAATGGTTACTCATTCTTTCTTTGCATCTTTCAGTCTGAATTTATCTCAATGGCTGAAAAAGGCTGGGGAAAATTAAAAACTGGGACACTGCTAGACAGCCTTTTGGAAGCCCACAGTTTGGAAAGCAAGGTGTAAAGGCAGTGGGTGGAAACATTTGCTGTGTTAGAGTAGAGCTGGATAAAGCAGCTCAGGATGTCAGAGATGGGGATGTGTCTGCTGCCATGAGTGACAATTCTCCTAATAGCAAAAACTGTGGCAGAGCTACAAAGAGAGTGCTACTGATCTATTTCCTTGCCTTGTCCTTTGTTTAGGCAAATAGAAAAAATAATTTTTGCAGCTATATTTGATGTTGAATCTGCTTATCTATACAGATTTATTCAGGCAGGAGCCCTGGCAGTCATTAGCAAAAAGAATGCCTTTGGTACAAAGGGGCAGCAAAGCCCATCACCAAGAGCAGTTGAGGTTGACACGTGCTACTCTGCCAGGCATACAGGTGTCCCTTCTGCCTCTGCACCTCCTCGGGAGCTGCAGGCTGATGTCTGCAACAGGCATGGCTCTGCATCACTGCACGCCAGCCTGCTGCAAGCTGGGGGCTTGGTGATCCCACCAGAAACTTAAGTTACCTTTGCATCACCTTTTGCCTGTTTCACTGTGTACAGTGCAGCAGTACACAGTGCAACAGTGCCATAACCATGTGGCACCTTCAGCTTCATCCCAGTCTCCTAAATATCTGCCCAAAACTCAGTGCCTGTTAAAGTCTCTGGTTTCCCAGCCCTTTCCACTCTACATTTTCCATCCTTGATGCCGTAAGTCTTCCCTCTTTTCTTGCTTTTGAACAGCACCAATTTTGCTCCTATTTCTCTCATATTTGTGTAGGAAAAGGAGGGAAGGGCAGAAAGGAGGAGCTTCCAGGTGTCCTTATTGCAAAGGACCCTGCATCAGTGGAAGTTCTGCACTTCTTCAGATGCTGCTCCTGGGAGGTAGAGACGCTGGCAGCACTGCTGCTCTGCCATTCTTACCTGGCCAGGCTTCAGCCACTGTGGCTGTGGGAGAAACTAGAGAAATCCTAGAGCATAGCAAGGCCTCTGAAAACCTATTTTGGCTTCCAGCTCCCAAAACAGCATTAACAAATACTACTTTCAAAATCCTGTAAGGTGCTCAGCTCCCACTTGATTACCCTCAGTGGGTGTTCAGGCACCAAAGACTGCAAAACATTGCCCCAGTCATTCATGGCATCTGGTCAAACAAGAAAGATTTCTGAGCTCCTCACTCAAAGGTTACAGTGATTGATGTGGCAGAAATAGCAGTAAAAACAAAACATCAAAATATGTATTGCATGTACATTCCAATTATTGTCCAGCACTAGATCAATGTAAATATATCTTTTTCCTATTAAACTTACTGGGACAAATTCATCCTTTAAATGGAGCTATGATGATTTACACAAGTTGATGTTCTGTCACTTTGTGCTTGTCTTATCTTATTTTCAGAACAGCAGGGAAAATTTCACTGGTATAAAAAAACCCCACAGATGCTGTTATTAATTTCCTGTAAGTTTTGGAGGCTAGCAGTTGTGTTTGCTTTTCTTTTTCTCTCTCACTCTTTCTCTCAAGAACAATCAGAATAATAGAAAAATATAGAATGTTATTATGATTACATCTTTTTTCATGCTTTGGTCTAATTTTTCTGACACTTTTGTTTATACCTTTCTGGAAGCAGGAATTCTTTGAGCAAGAATCCTTAAAAAGAGAAATTATAGCCATACACCTAAAGCAGCAGTGAAGAAGAAGGAGGATTTATTATCCTTCAAGTATCTTTTCATGAAGAATTTATCCCAGCAGGTGGACTCAATCTATGTGGGGTAGGTAAGCGTAAAATTTGATCTACAGATTTTAGAGCTACTGTAAAATAGCCATTTATGTTGGTACCTTTACTAATAAGTGTTTCGATTTATATTGAAAGAGATTAAATTGAAGATCCTCTACTTCTTGATGAATACTTCAACAAATGAGGGTTCAAACTATTCTGTGTCTGGAAAGGCTTATTTCTGTACACAAAACTGTAATAAATTAAAAGACGTTTGTCCTTTTTGTGTTCCCTTTTCTTCTTCCATCTTCATCTTTCATTTCCTTCCTCTTACATTCTCCCCTGCCCTAGCATGAGCACACACTATTAGCTTCACATTTTTAAAGATTATTAACTATAAGCAGAAATAGCTTAAATCTTTGTGTTACTGGTCAAGGATAACATTTATACTCTTAACAAAACATTCTCTCAGTCTCATCTACTTCAATTCTAATTGCTGAATTATTAAAGCCAGAGAGCCTCTTATGCTCTGTCAGTACCTACTTTGCTGCTGAAATACCAGCAGTGATGGTGGAGCTGCTGCTAGCTTTGAGCTTGCACTATGTCTGCCTAGGAATTGCTTGGGAAGGATCATCAATTTCAGGTGAGCATGAAGAGACTCCCTTTGCATGTTTGAACTGGTTAGGGGGAAAATGTCTTCCAAACAGCATGTCCACCAAGAAGAGACAGTACTTGCAACATATTGAGCGCTCTTCATCTACCAAAAAAACCCAAAACAAAACAGAAATTCATGTAAGGAACTTGAACTACCTATATACCTGAGCTTTTCAGTAGCCTCCTCATTGATTTGAAAGTGTCTGACAATAAACATGACCGCTTGAGGATAGTTACTGACTTTCTCATGTCCAAGCAATACTCAGGTGGGCCCAGAGCTGCAGCATTTGGGACTGAGTCAAACTTGTTCTGGTAACCAGAAGAACTGTTCATCACTCTGCTTTTGCACGTACACATTGCACAACCAGAAGGGATGCCAAAGGACTGAGATGGGTCAATGCCCACATATGCCACACTTGGCTACCTGCTTATAAAGGCCATTAAAAAATCCCAGACTGTACAGCATTTCTGGGCTGCTTTATCTTCATAGTTTGCAACTGATATAAAGCAAGAGACCAGACAGTGTAGTTTGTTTGCCTGATGCCCAACTCCCAGCCCCTTTTGGAGTCATTTGTAGTTGCTAGAACAGCAGTGAAAGCAGTGATATCACATTAACTGTGGGCATGGAAATGAGCTTGTACCATTGTGCTGTATGAAAAGAACATTCACACCATCCTGCTGACCTTCTCAAGTGGTCAAAACCAAAGTTACCTTAGTCTTAGCAAAGCAAATGTGATTGCAAAGACTGTTTTGATCTGATTTTTTATATATTTGTTTGCTCTTGACTAAAAAATTAATATAAAATAAAATAAAACATTTCTGATGCCCTTAGCATAAGAAAACACTTCTTTTTCATGGAACCTGTAATTTGAATCTAATTTGACCTGACAGAGTCAACTGACCATGCAGTTACTTGGCACCTGCTGAATGCCTCTCCATTAAGCCAAATTTATACTAATAAGCAGCAGTCATTAGTATTCACTGTCATTAGATTAAATCAGTTACCTGAGACACCTCCCAGTAAACATAAATCTTGATAAGATGCATTCCAGTTAAGAGCCAAATTATTCTTTCTCATCCGTTTTCCCTGTTCGTGTTCTCAAGGCCCAGACACCCACCAGGCACATTGCACATGTGTCTGTTGAATGCTCATGTGCTACCTCTCTTGTGGATCCCTGGGACAAGGAAGGATATAGCTGTTTGCTTCTGACATATGCTAACTGTGATGGCTTTTTGGCAACTCTATTTGTGCTGTCCTGTATATTGGAGAGCAGACCTCAAGCTTTATTTTTCCCATCCCCACCATGTGTAGGAGAAAAATGGGATCGGTTGCAGATCAATTTGATGCCTTCGTTTTCCATTTCCTGTGGTTTTAATTTGTTTTTATTTTGTAAGGAGGTATTTTGAGCATATTTATGTTTCAAAAAATTCTGAAATGTACCTGCTTAGACTATTGTAATATTTTATTTTATGCCAGAACTAGAAATACACAATATGATTTATACAGTTCAAAGCTGTGTTATGCTGTATTCTGTCGTGACATGATGCAATTGTTAAAATCTTAGCATAATTTATGTTATGGCTTATTAGTTTTAGCTTACTGTAAAAATAATTTAGTCTAACCACTACACAGTACAATTTGAAATACTGTCTTTTCCAGATGAATATGTGCCTTCGTTGGATGGCAGTGACATTGCCTGACAATCTGCTTATATTTTGTTTTGAATGTGTCTCCTGTTTGCATTGAAATTAAATGGGTTGGCACTTTCAGCAAGAGAAGAAGTTAATGTAAAACTTTTTTTTCAGCACAAAGTGGTGTCATTTTGATATAGAAAACAAATATTTAAATATGTATTATATACCAGCTGCCTTAAATGATTTAAAAAGAAAATAGAGCAAAACATAGTATAAAATAAAGGAACAGAATGTTTCAGCTATCATTAAGTTAATGTATCAGAATTAGCAAGGAACCACCCTATCTTAACAAAGTGACAATAAGCTTTGATTTTTTTTTTTTTCCTGGGTGACGGTGTTAGTTTGCCCCATCTTTCACCTTCAGCTACTCAATGAA
>JBCJKH010018928.1:0-20159 GCA_039877255.1 Loriculus beryllinus | reverse complement strand
AACTCCACGGCCTAGGCTTATTACACTGTGGATGGGAGATGTGTGGTGCAGTAGTCCTCTGTGCCTCTCAGAACTCTTTATTTACACACTGCAACCTGCTCTTGGAGATTAACTCATTGCTGTTACATCTAAGGAAGCAGTATTTCAGATATTCAGTGGTATTCTCATGGCTGAAGAATCAGTATGCACTGTTTATGGCAGCCAGGTAGGGATTACTTAAAGATTTACTGAAGGGTTTTTTTTGGAGTGGATGTTTTATCATGGAAAACAAACTGAACCTGCTGGATTCTTTTTAGTGAAATTACCAGGGAGTTTTGGAATGCCAGGGGCCTATTTTGTCTACAGTTATACATAGATGACCCTTTCTAGAGGTCAAGAAACAGTTCCAGGGTGGGAATTGGCTGTTTTGGGAAACTGTTGAAGACCAGGAAAGGCAAGCTTCCATTACTGTAGTACAGTGTTTTATTTCAGCAAGTCTCTAAGCTCAAATATGAATGTTAAAGTTTTCATAAAAGCTGAATACTTTCTGCTTTTAAAAATGCAGTGTTTCAGAAGCAGAGTCCTGCTTTTTTGCCTTTGTTCTGGGAGATGTGGGGAGGAGCAGAATACAGGTAGGTGCATTTCCAGGGGTGTCAAAAAGACAAAAAGACAGTTGTGTCACTGCAAAGCCCCTGATCTAACTGTTAGGATTAAATGTGGTAATGGATACTCAGGTAATTCTAACAGGCTGCAAAAGTAACCAAGGGAAATAAGTTTTCCAAATATGCAGCACTGTGTTCGCACTTGTGTTGTAGAATGTTTAGGATCAACAAATCAAAAAAGGCAGATCATTGCCCAAACTCTTGTTTTCTGCCAGTTTGCTGTCTGTTTCTGATCAAGGCAATGAACTTTGGATGATGAGGTTATAGTGAGGTGAAATCTGTGTTGTAGTCCTTCTGAAAATACATTTTTTTTTTCCATTTTCCCACTCTTCAGTGCGCTGTAAACCAATGTTACTGACCTTTTGTCAAGGATCACAGACACTTGAATTCTTATTTCTCTTTGCAGTAAGAATTGTGTAATGTGTATTCAGGTCAGATTCTTATGACTTCTGGATGTCTGAAACTAAGCAATGCCTAAAGGTTAGTTGAGATGTTCAAAATTAAATTGTTACCAAGTTTAACCCTTTTAATACAGGTTCTGTTGTTAGATTGTATTCTTAGCGCTCAGATTTCCTATAGGGCCTTCTTTAAACCAGCTATGCATCTTTACCCATATATAGGGGTATTGAGATAATATTTATGCTTTAGCTCAGAGTAACCTTATTTACTTAAGAAATATATATAGAAATGAAATCAGTAAAAGGGAATGTAAAAGCAGTATAAATCTTTGCTGTTTGCTAAGTACAGTAAATACTCAAAGCTGAATGCCAAATACCTTTCAGAACATTTATAACATGAATTAGGAATACTTTCAAAAGTGCTTGAGACTGTTATGTGCAAGCCCTCCATCCTCATGAATGTTCAATCTTCAACCTATTTGAAAAGATCTACATTCTTTTTTAGGACTGAATTTATTGTGTACGTAAATCAACTTAATTTTGCAGAGCTTATGCAGGCGTCCAATTTGCAGTTCCTTTTTTCTGCCAGTTGAGGAGTGGCTCTGAAAGAGGGAAGTTGGAAGAGCAGATGATTATAGGCCTTAGCCACACTTTTACCAGGTTTTGTTTGCTGTTTGGCTCTAAGTTCTAGGCACTGATGCACTGCTCTTAGGCACTATTTTCCCTTGGCTTCTTTTGACTTCTTCCCTATGACAAGACAGGATAGACAAAAAGAGGAAGAGATTGCAGCATCAGTAAGGAAGACAGTGAGGTGAGCCGCTGTCCTCACAGCAATTTGTTTGGGCTAGTGGAAATGCTTGGGAATCAGATAAACTATTGCAAATACCTGTTGCTTTGAGCACTCAGCCTAGACTGTGTAGGCATGCTGCTGGCATGGCTTCTTGCCTTTCAAATCCAACTTCAGCTGCAAAATGAAGTGTATTCATTATGTATGCTACAGGTGATCCAGGAATGCTCTCTGCCAGGAATGGCTTACAGCTAAAGAGCAGTTGGACTACCCAAGTAGGCTTATGCCATTGTTTCTGGTTTACTTTGATTTACATTCATGATGCTAAATAGCATCACTTCCTGGTGCCTTTGGTGGATTAAGGTAAAGCTAGGTAAAGCTTTATTCTAGCTTGGCTTACATTCTGCTGTTTATATCACTCAGTTATTTTATGGAGCCATGGAAGTATGTGGGTTCTTGTATGACTTTAAAATGTGTGCGTTCCCTTTTGGTGGTAAGGGGATTTGTCTACTAAGAGCATATAGTTTCTTTCATCTGAAATTTTCCTAGGATTTTTTTAATTCATGTTTGGGGTATTGGCACTGGTTAAAGGAGCTCTCTGCTGCTTCGAGAGAGAAGATGCTTTGCCAGGATCCTGCTGTCCTTTTGGTGCACTTCATGCAATATACATCCAGACTTCGGTTTATGATGCTTGCTAGCCTATTACCAGAGAGCTTTAAGAACATATTAAAACCAGATAATCCAATCCAGATCTTCACTATTATTGCTCTTACAAAGAATTTGATAGTGTCAGTTCTGTTAGTCTTTTAAAGGGAAAGAATAGCAGATCAGAGAGAATGTTTATTTTCCTGTTGTTTTACACAACTAAGACAATCTAAAACTTGGGATTTCTTCTAAATGGTAGATTTTAATAGCTCATATTCATTTATTTTATGTTGGAATAGTGCAAGGCAACAGCAAGAAAAGCAGCAGAAATAAATGGAACCTTGCAGAATAAATGGAAGTTTTCCTCTAAAGATGGGTCTTTTCAGAAAGCAGGCAGGATTCATTGCCTGTTCTATGTGAGAATCACAGATTCTTCCCACACTTCATTTCCTCTAACCTTTGTCCTCATACCCATATCAGTGTATTTAAAATATCCAGTTCTGTGCTGTCTTTGTGGCTCTTGAGGTCAGAGTAGATGCTTTTGTGTTGGGTCAGGAAGCCTGTGGAGAGAGTCATTCTTTTAAGTATACACTCAATTCCTCCTTCAGTATATTCTCACATCCAAAGGATTCAACCCCATATTCTGTGAAATGGTCAGTAATGACTTGTTTTGGTGGGTGTGTATGAGAAATTCCAATCTGTATTCCTCTGTGGCAGTGGCTAAGGCTTCATCTCCCACAACTGTGTTCAGAGTATATGCTGTGCTGCCCTGCTTTTGTGATGAGGTGTTGAAAGAGAGCAGAAGTGCTGCAAGAGATTTAAAGTGATGTCTTAATCTCAGCAGTTCACTCTTCAATTGTTTTATTCTGAGATGTGTAACTTTTCATTTCACTAGCCAGTCACAGTGGGGATTCTGCGACATTCAGTTCTCTCTACTTCAGAACATTTGTTTGGGATTTAAAATAGTTGTGAAGCATTAATTGCTACTGTTTGTTATTTCAGTTTTGTGATGCTTGTAAATGTTAAAATCGGGCAGACACCATGAAAGATTTCAGCCTGTTCATTTACATTTCTTAATAAATTGCTTTGCTCGTGGCACTTGTGTGTTTGCATTCCGCAAGCAGTGAAATGATTGAATCTTCCTGACATAAATGATCAGAGGAACTGAACTTGAATTCTGAAGGAACAGAGCTGTTTACTTGCTGATGGGGAAGCGGACAGGATCTAGGGGAGTCTTGAATGATTTATAAGCACTGTGGTTTCAGAGACGTGTCTGTGCTCCAGGCGTGGTTTGTGTCCGTTCCGTAGTGGGTGGTTGTGGGGTTTTTATGGGGTATCCCTTTTGCCTTGTTGATGTAAAAGTAGCTGTTGGAAAATGTTGTTCCATGATATATGAGGTCCTCAGATCCTAGGGGAATTTCCAAATGACAGAGCAGGTGAAGAGGTAGACTCAGTGCCCATAGTAACTGGAAATTCAGAGATTTCACAGGTAAATGACAAAAGCCAATGCCACCCCTGGTAGTCACATACTGCAATTACGTTAGGTAGAGTGATTCACTAAAAGCAATCTCAAAGTTTATTTTGATACTTGCTTTTGGTGCTCTGAATGGTTTATATTTTCTCATCTCATCTATAACACAAGGATTGAATTAATTTTGCAGAGTTGTGTATGTTGATGAAATTATTTAAATGGCAACTGATACTATCCTTAAGAAAGTTAATTCAGAATAAACCATACTATCCTATTCCATAGATACTTAATAGCTGGAAAACAAAGCCTCTCTTCTGGGTACCTGCACCACAGTTAGTGATTTTAGCTGTCTGGGAGTGGATAGCACAACTAATTGTACAGTCATCTCGTTGTGGGGATTTGTTTTGCCTTGGGCCATGTAATAACCTTGTTTATTGTTGATGCAAAATTTTTTTCATGTATCTGAAGGAGAGGGAATTCAGTGTGGAGCTGTTCTTGCTTTTGTCCGTAGAGTTGAGTGTGTAACTTTCCTGTGTGAGTACGGGCTTAAATACCAGAAAACAGGGCAATTTTATATATATGAGATCTCATATATGCCCCATCCTAATGCACTCATAAAAATATGAGTAGAATGTAGGGTTGAACACTTCGAAAATACCTTTTTTCGGATGCTTGGAGGCTGTTTCTAAGGTTTGAATACGAACAGGTTTGTTAGCACAAATATCCAAATAAACTTAGCATAAAACTAACCTTTCCAACTCTTCTTTCTTTCAGCTGCTTGGAAATGCAGCAGAATTCTGGAATCTTTTTTCCCTGCAAGTCTTTATTTTGGTCTCTAGTGCTGCTTTGCTTTTACTGGCAAGAAGTAAAAATAAAAACCGCTGGCTGTTCTCTGGTATATCCTTCTGGTCTGACAGAAAAGTCTTCATCCCATTAGGTTTGGCTTGCAATTTTCCTAAAGTCACACAAAGACCTTTGTCTAATGAGTTGCCTGTAGGGAAAAAGTCAAATCTGATTTTTTGCAGTCAAGGATGTTGGATAATGTGCTTCTGCTGCAGCTTGGTGGAAGAAAATGTCTTGCTGTCAAGAGAGAATCTGAACTCTGACAGCTCCAGAAGCATTGTGGTTTTAATTGGAGATGTTCTTGCTTCAGTTTTCATTCTGATATCCTGGCTACATGCAGGGTTTTCTCTCAATAAATCATCTGTAGAGAAATTACTTATATTATGAAGTGCTTGGACTCTGATGCTTAGATAAGGAGTACTGGGGCTCTTCAGTGATATAGCAGATGATTTAGTTTAATCTGTTATCCTTTTAATGGTAAAGTTTGGATCTATTTGTTCTGGCAGAGAAGGGTCAGATACTTCAGGACTAGGAAATGCGGGAGAAAAAGCCTTCAGTCAGTAGTAATGTTTCTAGAAGTAGAGCTGGCAGTGGAGTAATTGAAGTCCTGCGGTGTTTTATGGTCGGGCTGTAAGTTGGATTTCTGATGCTGACTTCATACTTAAATATGCTTATCTGGAATAAATATGTATTTATAACCTTAGCTTTTAATTGGATGGGCAAATATTTTAGTAATTCTTGGAGGGTTTTTTTCTCCTTTTTTTTTTTTTGTCTCCTTAAGACCATTTGGTGTAGTGTAGCCATTGGAAAGGCAGCATTGTGAAGGACTCTTCACTCTTCTTTACCAGTGTTCAGGGCCATCTGAAGAGTCCACATGGCCTTGGGACGGGTAAGAAGTAAGTCTGAATATTGCAGAGGTTATAGAGTCCAGGCTCATTTCAAATATGTTGTGAATCACTTCAGAATCACAGACTGGTTTGGGTTGGAAAGGACCTTAGGATCATTCAATTCCAACCCCCCGGCTGTGGGCAGGGACACCTCACACTAGACCATGGCCCCCAGGACTCCGTCCAACCTGGCCTTGAACACTGCCAGGGATGGGGCAGCGACAGCTTCTCTGGGCACCCTGTGCCAGCGCCTCAGCACCCTCACAGGGAAGAGCTTCTGCCTGAGAGCTCATCTCAATCTCCCCTCTGTCCATTTAAAACCATTCCCCCTTGTCCTGTCCCTACATGCTCTTGTTAGAAGTCCCTCTCCAGATTTCCACATATTTCTTGTAGGCCCCTTTAGATAGTTGAAGGCTGCTACTACATCACCCTTAAGCCTTCTCCAGGCTGAACCACCCAAACAACAGCCTGGCAGACTGGCTGCCCTGCAGAGCCCAGCAACTGAGGTTCAGATCTCTCTCCTTATCCTGAGTCTCCATCTTGGATCAGGCTTGATCACACACAGAAATATTTCCTTGATGGCACTCCTTTCCCATGCACAGCTTCCCTGGGCAGGGCACTGGGAAAAGACAAAGCCTAAAATTGACCTTAAGTTTACATTTGTTAGGCTGGAGCAAAACCAAAAAGCAAAAAGGTGGGGTTTTTTTTGCCTTCAGTGTTGGTAACAGGATAACAGAGAGGCAGTTTCAGAGTAATTCACTGGGACTTCATCCAAACTTTAATTACTACAGGACACGATCACAGGCCATAGGAAAGGAGAAATGATACACTGAACTCTGGTCTTTAACTGAGCTTGCCAGGAAGCCCTGACAAATCATTCATGGGAAAGATATTCATGTTGAAGAGCAGAAAGCAAGAATCAAAAGAACAAATGAAACATGTGTCCTGTCCACCTTCACCCTTCACTTTAGAAACTAATTGCTTCCATTTGGTTTGTTTCTTAAGTACCTAATGGACAACAGGAACATCCTTGGAATTAAAGCTATAGAGAAATACAGGGAAGGCTCCATTTCCCCAGAAAGCTGGCAGTCTCCAAGCTCCTTTGTTTCAGAAAGATAAGAAAACCTCTCTGAAAACAAAAAGCATAAAGTGCCATGGACAGACACAAATACATCTTTTCAAGGCTCAAGGTGGAAGAGAGATTGCTTGATTGAAAAGCTACATTTCCACATTGGGAAAGACTAGTGTGTTCTGCAGAGTCATGAAGCCTCTTCCAACGTGCACATCACCCTCAGGAATTAAGAGTCACTATCTGTGAGTTTCTCCCAGCACTAGTCCCTCTCATACTTTCAATAGCAACTCATGCCTACAGACCAAGGGGCAAGGAAGGAGAGAATGTCCTATTGTTGCCATGGCTTTTGGTAGAAGAATGAGGTTCAATTAGTCTCCAGGTAATGCCTGGCACCCATTTGAGCCCTATTACTGCCTGTGATTTCTGCACAACACATGGTTTAAAAAGTTACTCTCAACTTAAAATTGGCTTGGAAATTATTTACTCTCAATTGACAACCACTTGGTGAATGATTAAAGGAAAAAAAAAACACCCAAAATTTTCCATTTGAGAAAGGGTCAGCTTGCTCTAGCTCTTTGTATGACTGGTAACCTGGATCATAGGGTGCTGGGTCTCAACAGTCTGAGAGCAAGAGATCAGAAAAGCTAAGTAGAAAGTTTCCTTGCTTGCTTCCAGGAACGCCCATGCCATGAACAGCCATCTCCCAGTTACTTACACAGCTGAACCTGTCTGCATGAAGAATTAGGAGCAAGCAAATAAGGAAAGCCACCAAACCCCACACAATAAGGGGTATTTACAAACCCCACTCAACTTATTGGAGCTGATAACATTTGGTGATCTCAGCATACATTTCATGGGCCTTCGCACCTTTTCTCCATGATGGAGAATTGGGGAGGGGGGGAGAATGCCACACCAACAACTGTTACCAGCACTGCATTTGATCAGCTTTCCCTCTCACTTCAATCTACCTGCTGTACAAATTGCTCTGTGCCCAAGCCCTGAAAAACACCTCCATCTATCTTACTTCTGAGCAAAAGGCTGCTACATTAGAGTAGATCAGGGGCCTGAATTCAGGTTGTGGAACATTTCCATATGAATCTGACCAACCCTGTCCTCTTTTTGAGGTCACAAAAGAAGGGACCCACAAGGCTCTATATCTACACTTCAGCAGGACCAGATTTCTTCAGCACCTGCTCTGGGACTAAACCTGAGCCTTTCAAGCAGCTCATCACTTCAAAGAGGAAGTGACTGTTTCTGATGTGTCTTAATACAAATGTAAGCATCCAGCTTTAGGCACTAAAGTATGGTGTATTTGGCCTATTTGAACTGGCAGGAGTCCCAATGTCTGCCTTTGCAAAAGGCTGGGACACCCTCCACAAAACACACACGATATCCAGCCAAGAGACCATTTTGTTCCCGACTTCCACTCTTCTGAATAAGAACAAAAAGAGGGAAGAGCAGTAATGCCCAAGGAGCATCTTTTGGCCGCTGCCAGGGGAAGCAGCATCCCTGCTTCACTCAGTGGCTCCTCTTCCTCAGATGCTGCAGCACTGGGGGAGAGACTAGAAGTTCAGTAACGTGGCACATGTGAACTCTCCCACCACTTTTAGCAGCCCTTGCTGCCAGAGACCCCAGGTACAATTCCTCCACCTGGATAACAAGCACACTCTGCCCAGCGCATGGAGAAATCCAGTACCTATCCCTTTCACATCTACATTGGCAATCATCAGCTGAAGCCATTTACTTTACACTAGTCATCTGTCTCATTTTCCTTCTCATTTTCTTCCTGAAGAAACTGACTCTGCCCATAGTGTGAGCAGTGACAATGAAATACTTGTACTGCAGAAGTCTCACAACATGTTTGGCTGGATAATCCCTGCACCACAACTCTTCTCTTGTTAAATTGGACAGCAGCAGAGCTCAAACAAGCAGTGAATGACAACCACATCAGTGAGTTCTCAGCAGAGAAGTGACAGGAGAAAGGAAAGGATGAAAGGGGCAGTCTACTTGGCAGAGATTTAAACACCTCAGGTTTTAAATTCATTGCTCTTTACTGTTACTAATATAACAATTATTATAAATTACCTTTTCATTACATTAACTCATCTGCTTTTTAACACCTATTATGCAAGCGCCAGCCTTCACAAAGGTAGTTTATAAATAAACTGTCAAACCACTCAGGTATCAACACAGCTCAGACATTCAGGCAGGCTCTGCCAGAAAAGCAACAGCACCACTGGCACTGCTGAAATATAGCTAAGTACTAAATCAAACTAATAAATATCACATTCTTTGGTTTGTTCCTGTTTCCTTCAACCTCCAGGATAGACAGAAACTGAGCACATATTTAGCCTTCTGTTTTACTGACTTTACACTGAACGTGTGACTGCAGCTTTTATTTGTGGTATACCTTCAAGGCCCAGCCAGCAGATTGACTTACTGAGTCCCTGTGGAGGCTTTCAGGGTGCTCAGTGGTGTAGCATCCCACAGTTCCTCTGCGATGGGGTGCTGCAGGGCCACTTGCTTCTCCATCACCTCCAAGTATGACAAAGGAGGTCCCCTGAGCACTCTCCTCCTACTGCTAGAGGCCAGTTCTAGCTCAGCTCATGTAAGAGAGGTCTGGATTTGTCCTGGCACTTGCTCAGCATGGTCTGCATGCTGGCGGTGAGCATAAGGCACAGTCTCATCACTCACAGAGGGTGAAGTCAGGGTCTTTTTCCTTGCTAACTTCTGTGGTGTCCCTGCTGAGCACCTGAAGGACCAGATTTAATCTTAGGGCTTTTTCCTTAGCCAAACTCAGCTAGATTTTCTCAAAGGTGGCAGAAAGGCCACCCGCATTGCACAGACCATCTTCCTGCTGTGTTTCAAGGTCTGGCTGCACAACACTGTGCAAAGAATTTGAAAGAAAGCCCTTTTCTCTTCAAACAATAGGAACCCATTTTCCTCCTAATCTTATTGTCAGAAAAAGGACAGAGATGGCTAAAATTTTCCATACAAAGTCAGTTTGAGCTAGAATCCAGGAATGCTTCTGCTCATCATTTTAAAACCCAGCAAGAGAGTTAAGTGTCTCTGAGCAAAGACAGGATAACAGCAATATCCACCACGGTTACTCAGGGGGCAGCAATCGTTATGAGAAGGAGTGTTAACCCCATTTACCAAGAGTGAAACTAAGGCAAGAAAAGGTAAAAAGTAACACTGAAAATATCAGTTATTAACACAAGCAGCACAACCAGCCTCCCTACGTCCTAAAGATACCGTTATCATCACCAGGCTGCAGATTCTATGCTGTTGGTGCAGAATAGAGGTGCTTCCCATCGGAGTCACCATAGGTCCTGCTGGCCGAGCAGCCCTGGCTCTACACAGCATGAATGAGAAGCTGCTGCAAGAGGCAGATCAAGCATAGAGTGGCTCAAAGCCTGAGTGAGGCATCTCTGCCAAGCATGCAGTGCATGGAGCCAGCATGGGTATACGCCTGCATCCCTGAGCTGCTGCTGGTCAGGAAGTCTCCAGTGCGCAGCACAGAGATGCTTAAGTGACCCTGTGTGGTGCCAGCCAGGTTTGATGCAGCTGCTTGTGAATCAGAGTGAATACACCGTGCCAAAGCCTCTCCTGCAAAGCCAATTAGGTGTCTCTCCACTGTGATCCATTATATGTAGTATATGGGAGAGCTTATCCTGAAGTCCTAAGCAAACACATGGAAGCCAGCTCAGGTCTGGTGCTGCACGCAGGCTGGAAAGCCCTCTCCTAGGCTCTAAGGAACACAGTACAAACATAAGCATGCGGCCAGCATATTAGTGGAAGAACTAACCCCCCCCCCCCCGATACCAAACACACACTGTTTCCAGGTTTCTAGCCAGTATCTATAGCACCTGTGTGCTTCATGATCCAGACAATGCTACTCTGCATGACCTGGGTGTAACAAGAGGAATGCTCTCTGAAAAGACTGTAGGCAACAATTCCTTGTGCAGTATCCCTTAAGAAAACACCAGCTTCATCCGGCTGCCCCAAGGAAGGATTTCCTACAGCTCTATCACCTGCCAGCTGCTGGTTGAGCCTGTTCCACACCTTCCTCCACTGTGGGAACTCGCCAAACAGCCTCCTCCAACCGTTGTCAACCCCTCCTGCATTTAGGAGACCTCCAAGGAAGATTCAGCTTCTATAGAAGCCAATGGTATGCATGGCACTCTGGTGTCTGGGATTAAGGTTGCAACTGTTGGGGTTTCTGCAGGAGAGCATGAGCACACAAGCCCTGGGACCTTCAATAAACCACATGCTATACTTACATGGAGAGCAGCCCATAAGATAAACAATCTCTTCACAGTGCCTCTGAAGTATTACGCATAGTGTATGCGTAGATGGTAGCGTAGATGCAGCCACAGAGCCCCACACACCCTTGTATGTAACATCATGTAAAAACACTGCAGTTCTTCCTGGCTGGGCCCCAAGTCAGGTCAGTTTTGCTGTAAACCTTTACCCTTGCTATACATCTTTGGTTATATTAACACAGCACCGACGTAAAGTTTCTCCCTGCCAGCATCCTCAGAAACAAGCCCCTGCCTGTCATTCCCTTCTGGAGGAGAGGGGAGCAAGACCCACAGTGCAAGTAACAGGGCAGGGGTGAGATGCATTGGCTCATGTTCACTTCATGCTCCCCTACCACATTCTTCAGGCAGCATCTCCTGCCTCCTGCTCCCATGGCCAGTCAGAGAATAAAAGCCTGAGAAAAGCTGTGAAAGTTTAGTCCCAGGACAAGAAAAAGCAATCTGGAAGGTGAGTCTGTGGATTTTTTCCTGTGGGGAAACAAATTTCCTGAGCCAAGTCCTCATTACAGCAAAAAGAGTCCCAAAAAAAAATAATCACACAAAGCACTGCTCTGCTGCTGCTTTATTGGTGTCAACCACTGCAGGACAAAAAGGACGAGGGTGTTAGGGCACAGCCAGCCCAGTACCAGCAGTTATCCCTTTGATCTCTCTGCACACTGCACAAGAACACAAGTGAGGACATGATAAAAGCAGGCCCCACACCTTTCTATCTCTGTGCTTGCACAATGAGAGCCAAAATAGCTGCAGATTCCTGCAGCGACTTGAAGTACAGCTGCCCCATCTATTTACCAAACCATCTGCAGGAGGCAAGGACATGCAGCTCTTAACCATTTTCCTGGTGCTTCTTTACCCTGTATCTGCATAATCATGGACAGGGTTTGAAATAAAAGCCTGCTCATGCATGCACATATACATATTCCCCTGTCCCACTGAGAGGACAGCTTCAATCCCGGTCAGTCCCCAAACTTCCAATGGGATAACGCATGTGTGGGCAGGATGAGGGGAACAGTCATGAGCAGAATCTGTGATCTGACTCTGTCAGCAGATGACTTCTATTTGCACTCGTTAGCACTGCCCTAGCATGAGCTAACACCACCCCCTCGGGTAATTTAAATTTATATACAAAAAAAAAATAGAGGAGAAGGGGAAAAAAAAGCCCACATTTCTATATTTAGGAGGTTGGGATAATCAGGGTGGAAGAGCCCATCTGTTTGACGCTCACTCCAGCTGCTGTGAATGCAGAAATTTGTCTATTTTCTTTCCTTTTGCCTGTTTCGACTTGTCCTGGCTGACTGCAACAGGCACACAGAGAAAGCCTGATATATGGCCACGGTCATTTAGGTCTCAAACTGTGCACTGTCCCGTAGGAGTCATTGCAGAACCAGTTGGCACAACCAGGATCTTTCCCCAAGGGAGTGTAAACCAGTTAATTATTGTAATTATTATATTGTTATTCCTACTATAACAAATCTGTGTTTATAACACTGAAGAGAACAACTCAAAGGCAGAAGACACATCTTACACTTCTGTAAAAGTCAGTTTCAGGAAGGTAACCTCCCCTCTGCCACTTCATCAGTTTTGGGATATTACCCCCTGTATAAAGCTGAGTTTCCATGGGAGGCTAATTCCTCCGCAGTGGCACCAGCACTGGATGGAGACATAGCCATGTTTCTCTTCAAACTAACCTGTTCTGCCATTTTCTTGCCAAGGCTCTATGAAAGTGAGCCCAAGCTAAATTCAGAAATGGTCCTTTGATCTCCCACCTTCCTGAGCTGACCAGGCTCTGGTCCCAAAATAACAAGGATGCAACTGCCTCAAGCAGCCTCTCGATGCTGTTCCTGTCACAGATTCAAGGGCCCACAGCCCTTGCACAATATAGCATCAACTGCCCCTGTAAACCTAATACAGCACTTCATATTTTGCTGCCAAAGGCATCCTTGTAGTGTGTAAGGACACGTGGCAAAACCATTAGGCCCATTTGCTGTTTATCTCATTTGGTATAGGTGATTGCTTTTTAATTTCACAGTGTTCATCACTGGGGTTATTAAAAGTGTTGGGGATGAGCATAAGCCTGGATAAATTTTATGCGATTAATATTCTAAAAGCATTATAAATAAGAGAGGAAACTACCAGTGCAAAATTCAGGAATTCCAGCTTTTCCAGTCCTGAAGCTGGAATCACAGAAGAGGAAATGAGCAGCACGGATGATAAATAGGAATATAGATGCACCAGTCCAGGGACTCTCCAGTCCTCCCTGCAGCACACACTGCTAACCCAGCTCCAGCACTCTGCTGCCTGATAAACATTTCCTCACCTTCCCAACCACACAGAGCTGCTCCATTGATTTTCATGCCACTTCAGGTGCTAAAGTAACTCATGCCTGTTCCTCAGACCCAGAGAAAGCACTCTTCTGTGAAGGTTTCCTTGGTCAAGCATTATTTAGTATTTCTGAATTAGCTTTTTTTCTTACAGAGATAAACCAATAAAAGCACATGGAAAATATTCTGAAATCTGAGAAATCAGGAAAGATGAAACTAGAAATAAAATAGTAAAATTTATGGCTGGGAGTTTTTTCCATTCATGATGTTTCCCTGAGTTTTAAGGAGAACAAACCACACTGGGAAAACTTCAGATGAAGTGTCTTGTATTTGATGGAATCAGAAATACTGCAAGTGAGTGCAATATATACAACACTGCCTCCTCCACCCCATCTGAAAGATGTACTATCCCGTAATTGTAGATGAGGAAACAAAAGCCTTTCATATGTTCACTTTCATGGAAGATAGATTTGTTTTGTTCTATATTTTGGGCCCTAATTCAGCAAACCACTTCAGCATATGCTCAAGTTCATCATTTGCCACTCTACCACTTCTGCATCTACTCAAGAAGATGCCTGAAGTCAAGCATATGCACAGCTCGCTGCTGACTGTGGTCCTTACATCCTTCTGCTTGTTTCTGCAAGTATTCTTAGTGACGTGAATGTGCAAGGAAGTAACACATCTCAAGCAATTTTAGCACACGCTGGCAAAAGAGAAATTTTAACTTGCATCCCCACATAAATAATCTGAAGGATTAAAAATTAATAACTGATTCTTGGTACCTTTCAGAAACAGCGTATTTCTAGCTATAACTTTCAGCTGTCATGAGAGTGAAATACAATGGTGTGAACTTTTGCTGTGTATCAGTACCAAGCAATCAAACCTGGATCTGAAATACTGCTTCCCCACCAAAGGAAACAAAGAACAACCCTGCTCCTAGGCATGCAGTATGTCACATATTATTTGTAGAAGCTATTCAGTAAGTAATTTCAAATAAGGAAAAGGCAAAGAAACCACAGGATGCTCACAAACTATTTGCAAATAGAAATGGAAGAGGAATTCATTAAATAAATTATTTGCTATAAATTATTCACCTCCTTTTAATCTTACTACCACTTAGACTATAAAATTCATGCCATAAAAGATACAGGATACATAACAAGGCATCATTAACTTATGCATTTCCCAGTGCTGCTTTATTTTGACTGTCCAGTTCTATTACTGCATTAAGACAGACGTTTGTCTTTAATGGACTTAGAGTGTAACATATTTTTGTTCTAAGCGCTGAGCTAAGGAGACCTGGTCTGACTTTAGACTGTGATTTGATTTTGAGCTCCAAGGCTGAATAACTCTTAAAATCTGAGAGAAGAATCCAAGCTGTTCCCTGAGCAGAACCAAAACAAATGGAAATCAGCCAAAACAGTTGGGTAATTTCACCAGATCACTACAACTTGGATCCATTTCACATAAATTCATATTGATGAGCAGGCATTTTCGTGTGTCCATCAAGCCACATAGTCAACTCTTTCACAAAGGTGAGAGATGTAGGAGGCTTGCATCAGACAGACAGGAAGGAGGAGCTAGGCATGAATCATAGGCAGAGCATGGCAGTGGGTCTCTGGGACTCACTGGCTCTGCACTGGATGATGAGGGTCAGCAGCATCCCCACCTGAGCTGCTCTTCCCCTCTTGCAGCTACAAAATAAGCTGCTAACTGTCCCCTGGCTATACGGCCCAAGGAAGAAATCCCAGAAAGAAACTTAAAATAGAGCATATAATTCCTTTTAACCATGAAAACAAAATCCCAGACAGGGTTCTCACTCATAGCCAAGGATGAAGGCAGCTTTTTCATTCTGTTGACTTCTTCTAAGTGACAGCTGTACTCCAACACTCTTTTGGTCTCTCAATCATTTTGTATCTTTTTACACCACTTATCTTTTAGTTAAAATTATGATAATTACAACTTAATTTCTCTGGAAAACTGATGCAAACTCTGGTTATTTGGTTATGGAGGAAGAGAGGGGAAAAAACAGGTTCACGTAGTTGTCAAAGTAAGCTCTCAATTGTCTCCAGAGCAAATGCTGCCTCTGCTGGTGCAAAGGTTGCAATTAAAGGCTACACCTCATCATCCATATACATCTTTACTCTTTGGAAGGGAAAGGAAAAGTTGATTTTGCAGAGCTTCATCATCCTGACTGACTCATAGCAAGCTTAGTCCTTGGCACAGTGGATATCAGGTACATCTATCAAGCCACAGCACAGTCTTTACATAAGTTGTTATTACACACTAGTATTTCCACTGTATTTATCAGTGCTTTAAAAGACCCTCACATAGGGCCAGCTTGCATCACAGACCTCTGGAGGTCCTAATTCCTGACCCACAGACCTTAAAAGCCAAATAAGCTTTATTGCAGCATTTGCTGTACCAAACACTGGGAGAATACGTATGGCACTGCTGACAGGACTGCTTCCTCCCCTTGCTTATTTTCAACATAAATCCACCTCATGGAGGCTGTCTAAAGGGACCCAAGGGAATTGAGTGCTCAATTCCCATAAGTACCTTATCAAGTCCCAGTCATAACAGACAACACTATTTTTTTCCTTTTGCAGAGTGAAGACACAGCATCATTAGAGAATGGATGAGGAGGAAGGGCTGCATTTGGACAGATGGAGACTAACGTTCCTTTGGGCAATGAAGCAGTGCCCACGTAGACCATTCATGGCAAGGCTCACACAGAAACGCAAACTGAAAGCAGACCAGTCATGCAGCAGACTGTCCTGTGCCTCTCAAGCCAAGCCTAAGCACTAAGCTATCCCCAACTGATCTCACAGCAGAACCCAGTGGGGCAAGGCTTACTCCAAAACATCCTCAAGCCACAGATGGTCAAAGATTGACTTTTCCAAACTGAAACGGGGATGTTCAAGTTAGATATAAGAAAAAAGTTCTTTACTGTGAGAATGGTGAGAAACTGGCACAGGTTGCCAAAGGAAGTTGTGAATTCTCCACCCCTGGCAGTGTTCAAGGCCAGGTCGGACAGGGCTTGGAGTAACCTGCTCTAGTGTGAGGTGTCCCTGCCCATGGCAGGGGGTTGGAACTGGATGAGCTTAAGGTTCTTTTCAACCCAAACCATTCTGTGAGTCTACGATTGTCACCAGCTTCATAGACTGCACCCAGTAGCAACAACAGAAGAGGCAGCAAGCCGGAGGCAAGGAGGACAGACATCCTGCATGCAGTTCCCTCTCCAGGACCACCCTCTGGGGATCCCATACATGATTTTCATTGTGGAGGTGGCCAAGGCAAGGAGGAGAGAAGAACCACACTGTATTTAATCACTGCAGATTGTCATTGAAGACTCAAAGCCAGTATTCATCCAGGAACCACTGCCATGAAGACTCAGGAAGGAAAGGTGCTCACGCAGGCTAAACTGCCTCAGCTCCCATGGAGAAGGCGTGAGCTGGCAGTCAGGAGATGCAGGCTCCAACCCCATGTTGGCCATAAGAATCCTGCATCTCTGGGCCTCAGTTTTCCCATCAGCTGCATGATGCTGTAGGTAACACAACTTTTACCTAAGTCAGTGGAGAGGAAGATTATACCAAGCATTAGAAACTCAGGTGGGTGGTGCATAGATGAAAAAGGTTTCTGAGAAATATGCGGGCATCTTTCTTCATGCTCCTCATTTTTTACAAAGTGGTTACTCAAAGAAAAAATAATATACCCTTCCTACAAAGGCAGCACACAGACACATAGATTTAGATCACTGTGCAAACAATTACCGACTGTCTGAGGCAGGAGAATTGCATTCTGTGCTACAAGAGGGGGAGAAAAAGACATCTGAAGTCACCCTGGAGCAAGGAAAGGATCCAGGTCTCTGGGACAGATTCAGCTCTGGCATAGGCATTGATGCTAGCCACCCTCAGGAAGGTCAGGAGTAAATGGCAAAGCTGTCACGAGCCTGACCTGAAGGTCCATAAGGTGCTAGATGTATATAGGACAAGCACTCATCTTTCTGCATGTCAAACAAGTAATTTCAAACTCCTAAACAAACAGTAGGACACTGCAGCAGAAGCAACCCACAGGAAGGACAAGCCAAAACACCTCTTCAGTCATTTAATTCTGCAGCTTTTTTGGCTTTCTCAGCTAGCCCTCCGTTGCTTGGCTGAGGCTGTCACTAGCTCCTTTTCCTCACCCATCTGTCACTAGGGGCACTCACTTGTCCCCGACAATCCCTTTTATGTGTTTTCTACCCCTTCTACTCACTCAGTGTGGAAATGGCAGCACAGAGACAGTGGCAGTAGGTGGGAATGGAGCCCACGTACTCTAACCCATAGTGCTCACAGCCAAAACAAGGGAAGAAATAAAAAGAAAGAGCTTCCTCCACATCCTCCCGGTTTTTCCCTTCCATGCATAGCATCGCTGCTGCTGAATTGCAGCTTCAGAAAGAGATAAGAAAGAGGCCCAAAAGGCAGCTAGGAAACCCACCATCCACTGGCTTCCCTCCACACGAGGCGAGCGGGCTCCTTCTGCTGCAGTGACTTGGCAAGCACACCTCGCTCTGACTCAGCACCTCGCCGGCACCTCTGTCAATTATTCTCACAAACTGCTGACGCCGGAAGGGCTATTTGCAATTAGGATGCAATACAAGCCGGTGGCTGCAGGATGCTGCAGCTCCCCCTCATCCCTTCACCTGAAGCGATCTCTTTCACTTCAGACCTCTGGCTCTGAGCTGGAGCAACCAGGGAGGTTGAAAGAGGTAAGGAGTAGTGAAAAAGGGCTGGAGGATGGGGACCAGGGTGGGTTGGGGGAAGCCTGCCTGTGTTATAGCTGTTCTGTGGATAAATAGAAAACTGCTGTCAATGTGGCAGCCAAAATGCAGTCTTAGAGAAACAAAAAAAGCAGCCACTGGGAATAGGGACAAGAGCAGCAAGAACAGATGAGACTATGCAAAAAAAAAAAAAGCTACATGGAGCATTCCCCAAAGAACAAGCAAAACACAGCCTTGCTGCAATGCCATGCAGCTGAGAAACATAAGCCTGTACTCTGTGTCCGAGGCACTTTCAGTGCAGAGGCACTGATTGCGGATGAGTCCCATAATAGGGGCCCAGGGCACACCAGCTGTTTCAGGGGCAAAAGGAAAGGCTGCCCTTGACAAGCCAAGGACATGGCCATTCTGCAGACAGACTGAGGCTATTCTGTTCCTCTGCCAAGTAGCCAAGGTCCTGTTAACCTCTCTGAGCCACTAGCTCCAAATACACAGCAGGCTTGCAGATCAGCAGCTCCACAACTAAAACAGACAATCCAACATCAAACCCCATCAGACTGCAAAGTTCAAACATGTTCAGCTAACGAAGTAGTCCCAGAGTCTGTACAAGCACAGCAGCACCCTACAGAAGCACTCTGGCACCTTCTCTCACAGGGCTTCACTGAAACAGAGTCTGCCACCCACCCCTCTCTCCTTCGCCAAGGGTCACAGGGAGATTCAGCCCCCCCACCTCAGGCAGCAGAGCAAACAATGCACAGGGATGCAGAGCATTCCCTGCAGGAGCACCCAGGGACCTTTTAACTGAGAAGCACAGCTATTTTTTGAGATTTCACTTCAAAACCAAACATCTCAGAGCATAGCTGATGCTGATGAGAACACCCGTTAGAGCCAGAGGTGTGAAGCTGGAGCAAAAGGCTCCAAGGAGCACTTCAGGTTTGAAGCTGAAGCCTGCAGCAAGCTGTTCCCTACAGGATGCAAAAGCTGCTTTATACAATGCAGGAGAGGGGTGAAATAGCCATGTAAATGGTTAAAGCATCCAACATGTCTTTCAGTCCTTGGGCCCACAGCTGCAGAATTCACCACAGACCAAATCCAAAGCAGGCAAAGAGGCTGAGACATCAAACTGCAAGATGAGTAATGCACACATCCCACGTAGATAGCCAAGGCTGAAAAGGGAGAAAGGTTAACTAAAAAAACAAATCTCACTACAGCAACCTGGATTTACCAACAGCCTCCTGATCAGGAAAGGGAACACCTACTACGCAGCATGCAGTGAGAGCAAAGGAACAACAAAGTCAAAACAAACAGCAAAAAACAGTGACTTCAGCACACGGGCACGAATTAGCTAAGTGTCACAGCAAGTTACAGTTCTGCAGCATCTTAAAGCGTGTAGGTAAAGCGTGGAACAGTGAGTCCCAGGGCACTCAAACTAAAACACTGCAATTGATACAAGGAGCAATCTGAGTTACAAAGTAGTGGTGACCACACATAATCAAATCTAACATCACTGTGAGAAAAATAGTACCAGAACTTTGCATCATGTTTCTTAAACATTATAAAAGACAATTATAAGCAAAACTTGGCTGGAACAACTTAACCCCAAAAGCAAGGGGATTACGGTTGTTATACTCTATATGGTGGTGGTGTTGAAGCTGTCTTGGCATTGTCACTGAAAAGGTACTCAGTGCCCCTGAACAAAAAAACTGCCGAGAAGCAAGAAAGCACATTGTATGGACAAACAAAAGGAGCAAGAAGTCATTCAATCTAAGCATTTGTTTCATAAGATGGTAGCTAAGAGGGCTGAGAACAAAATTGAAGGCCAAATTGCAGAAGTCAAAAAAACAAACAATCATTTCAATGTACTCAAAGGACACGTCCAGAAGTGCTGAACAGTAGGGGAATGGCATTTCTTAAGTGGCTGTGCTGCCAGCAAAGACGTGCATGCTTTTGCTAAATCAGAGGGTTCTTCAAGTTAGTAATGCTTTCCCTGAGAGTGCACAAGCTAACCTCGGAGTT
>JBCJKH010018927.1:14330-39288 GCA_039877255.1 Loriculus beryllinus | reverse complement strand
GGCAGCAGTAGTGGTTTGTGTTATACCTTAGTTACTGGACTGTTCTTATCTCAACCCATGGGAGTTACATTCTTTCAATTCTCCTTCCCATTCCTCTGGGAGCAGAGGGGTAGGAAAGGGGGGGAGTGAGAGAAAGACTGCATGGCTGACTGAGTTTAAATCACAACAATGCCCCATCCCTGGCAGTGTTCAAGGCCAGGCTGCACGGGGCCTGGAGCAATCTGGTCTAGTGGAAGGTGTCCGTGCCTGTGGCAGGGGGTTGGTCGCTTCCACCTCAAACCATTCTACGATTCTACGGCCTGCTGAGATATTTACATGAGTGGTTAATTCCTTCATACCAACAGACATTTTAATACCAATGTTAATGAAAAAAAAAAAAATTAAAAAACAAGCTGTTAACTAGTTATTTCAATTAATCTGTGGAGGGTGACAAGGACTACATTTTATTATTACTGTGCAGATGCCATGAGTGAAAAGAAGAAAACTGCTAGGCTTTGTGCACAACACAAGTGGTTAATTGTGGCCTTGTATTTCTAGTGGAACCTCCTGTCCAGCACAAATATTTCTCTTATCAGGTTGGCTTAGCCACCTCCTCTCTTAATTCAGTGAGGAAGGAAAGCAAAACTTTCTGCCGTGAGGTTTGCACCTCTTTTTGGCAGTCAAACTGGAGTAAAGGAAGACATTTCTTCTGCCAACCTTCCGTCCTGTGTGGCAGTAAAATGAGGATGGATTCTGCCATCTGAGAAGCCCCACAAGTGTGAGCACCAGCCTTCAGCAGCAAGTCACCCAAAGTGTCCAGCACACGTGCCAGATGAATGAAACACAGCTTGAGTCATGGGTCTCGAGCCGAGGACTGTTGCTGCAAAATGGGCATATGTCAGCAGTCAGTGTTCAAGAAATTCAAGCTCCATTCTGACCTGCTTTCCTTGGAGCTGGCAGTCCTGATGTGCTGGATTATGGGAATTGCTCCTTACAGTGGCTAGAGCCTGCCAGGAATGAAAGCTCAGCAGGAATTGCAGGTGCCTGTGCAGAGCTGGGCCAGCTCACAGCAGCCCCGCAGAGCTGTCAGCGGCAGCAAGCACTGGCTCTAGTAGGAATCATCACTAATGCAATATATTGTGGGGTCTCTCTCTCCAGCTCCCAAAAGGATAAAGGAAAGGTGGGTGACCCAGTCTGGACACAGGGATATATTACTTTTACTGTGTTGGCTGGTTGGTTGTTTCCAGCTAACGGCAACAGAAATGTCTGTATTTTCTCCAATGCTATGATTTAAAAAGAGTGAACAGTTCTTGAGCCGTGTATGAGAAGTTAGGGCTGTTTCAGTCTTAGGTGGCAATCTCCAGGAGCACAGTCCTGGGCTTTCCCTTCTTCTCATCTTCTGGATATCTGAAGCCAGTGTGAGGCATCTGCTAAAGTCTTTTTGGGGGATGCAATTAATCGCTTTGAGTTCTGCCTTAAGTCCCATTCGATGTGTTCATACATTTATAAGAGCAGAGTACTAAAATGTGAATGGGCTTTGCTGCAAAATCCAGCCCAGACAGTTTGTGGTGAGCTCCACACGAAGGATCCTTCTGACTCAGGCATCAGTCCCTAGTGTTGCCTCACAGGGAAATGTCATGAAGATGCAGCACAGGCTGTGGAGACCTTGCAAGGAATGTAAGGAGCTGTTTCCTAAGGTTCTTTGAACTGAGGCACTGAGGGACAAATACACCTCCTGACACAGTAGGATCCAGATGTGCAACCTGTCCAGTTGTGCCACGAGTGTGGCACTCCATTCTGCCAGTGCACCTGATTTGATTTCTGCATCCTGAGGCTGGGGCATACCCAGGTCTCGGACTGATACAAGAGTGGGAGCTACCTGGTCCACCAGTTAAGACATTCTAATTTATCTTGGCAATGGAAGTCGGATGTGATAAATACAGTTTTTCAGAATAAGCATCACTGTTGAGGAGAAGCTTTACATTTAAAGCAACAGCAAGGTGGTTGATTAGATAGAGCTAATGGATGAAAAGCTGAAGTACACCACATCTCCCTTGGTCAGTCTTTGCCTCTGGGAGCAGAGGTGTGCACAAGATGCATGACTCTGATCCCTGTCAGCTCCCCTGTCCAACAGGACAGTGAAGGATTTCCACTGGCCTCATCCGCACCCATTGCACAGAGCTGCTTCAGCAGTCCCCAGGCAACCCTTGGCACATGAGCTTGTCCCCAGGCTCAGGTTTACCATTAAGTTCACCTATGTTGAGCACTTCACTTGCCATAAGGCTGCAAGAAAAAAACACCACCAGCACCAGAAACGCAATTTTTATCTGGCTGCTCTTTCTCCTTTTGGGTGATTTTTATGCCTTCAGGAAAATAAGACTGAATCAAAAAAAAAGAGGTTCCACTCTTGCCAGCTAACTTTTCTCTCAGAACTGTCCTTTCAAAAGCCATCTAAATTACGCTTAAGTCAGAAGTTTTCCCAGGCATACTTTACAGCTAAAAAGACAGGGAACATTTCTTCCATTGCAAGCCTTATTTAGTCATTTAAATGTGAGGTTTTGAATGGTTTTCGTTTCTTTTTCTATAGCATTAGTAAGAAATAGCTCATAGCACTCACTATGGTGAAAGCAGGCTGGAAATGGTTTGACACAGAACCCAAGACCATTTTTAACCATCCAACACTCAGCTGTTTAAAATGTGCTGCCAGGCCCAGCGTTGTGTAGCAACGAACTCTGAAATCTTGAGTCATACTGGTAAAATTCATCAAAGCTGATTATTTCAATACCATTTCTTCATATCAGACTGGAAGGGAAGACAGGACAGGAAAATGAGAAAAGCAGAGACCATGACCCAACCTAAATTGGCTTGCTCCAGTCCATCCTGTTTCCCAAAACACTGTTTGAAAAGTGGGAGATAACTGCATTGTTCCATGTTTCAAACATCACTCTTCCCCTTCTCTTCCTCAACTGACTTCTGCCAAGATGAGAGCAGGCCTGGGAGGGATAGGAATTTTGGAAACAATCTTCAGCAGGATCTTTGGGATATTTCTGGGCTACCTAATCTTTGCAAAGGGGTAAGGAGGCAGATCAGTGCCTGCACTCCCACAGCATGCAGTGTAATCCATCCTTCATGCTGAACCGGTGTTTGGCTATGGGGCAAATAAAACCTAACATCTTTAATCTAAGAATGAGGTAGAAGAATTAAGCTGACACCTGAACAGCAACACAACACAAACTGATTCCCAGCTGATATTTTCAAACTAACATTCAGTCAGCTGAGCTTCTAAATTGTCTTTCATGTCATTTAAAATGTTATAACATTTCTGGATTACAGTTCCTTCTGGAAGCAAATCAAACCTCTTTGCTATTTCAAAATAAATGCTGAATTGTTTCAAAGACATTAATAATATTATGTCCAGTGGAGATGTACTACACTTTTCAAGATGCCTGGCTTGTACTGACAACAGTTCGAAGATATTTATGTTGTCCCATCAAAAACTCAGTAGTCTCAGCTTTCAAGAAGATGTTTTTTAAACATCTTGGGTAAATGGAGAATTTGACTTTCTGCCCGGGACACCCTGAGAGCTGCTTCTTACAAAAAAAGGGGAGAAAAAAATCAACTAATAGGATAATAAATCCCAACATTTTTCTCTAAACAACAGTTGTTTTAGTTAAACCGGCATTCACTTCATTTATAATAGCACCCTCCATTTCTTTAGGCTATTGTATTTAATAAAAACTCTGGACTCATCCATCATTACGCACACTTTACTGATTTCACTTTAAACATCGCTGACTAAAACTTACATTTATCAAGCCTGTTTTGCCAAGCAGTTGTGGGCTAATTTATTTTCACTTTGAATGATTTGGTATCTTTTCACTGCAGTGAACACAGTGCTTGTCAGAGATTCACACTGCGGGGAACAAGCCTTGGTGAAATCAGTGTGTCCATCCATCACATGTGAACACAAATTTCCACCTCTTACAAGGCACCAAACATGAAGGAACAGCCTGAGTGAGCACCGAGTTGGAAGACAGATCACAGAATCAATAGAAAGTTTTGTGTTTGAAGGGATCTTAAAGATCATACAGTTCCACCCCCCTGACACAGGAAAGGACATCTTCCACTAGACCAAGCTGCTCAAAGCGCCATCCAGCCTGGCCTTGAACACTGCCAGGGATGGGGCATCCACAGCCTCTCTGAGCAACCTGTTCCAGTGCCTCACCACCCTCACATTAAAGAACATCTTTCTAATATCTAATCTAATATACCCTGTTTCAGTCTAAACCCATTACCCCTTGTGCTATCATTATGTGCCCTTTATATGCTTTGCAAGTACCATGCTGCAGCAGCTAGGGGCAGAGGCAGGGTATGGCTCTCAAGGGAAACAGGAATGCACAGAGAAAGATGGGGGAGTCTCAAATCTGTCATACAAAGGTTGTAAGGAAGAAAATCAAGCACAGGTAAGTATCAGAAGTTTGCAGTACATTTTGAACCTTGGCAGTCACATGCAATTAGAAGCTCTAAATGCAAAAGTACAAGCCAGAATTAGCTAACCAGGCCAGCAAAGAGTAAGGAGTTTTTTGCTGAGCTGAGAGATATTCTGGGCTCCTCCTAGCCTGAAAGATGCTCTGCTTCTCCCATATGCATATATGGGGTCATCCTTCACTTTTGTCTCAACAACATAATTTTTACAGCAGCAGACAACATAAACTCCACTGAGAAAACACATTGAAGGAAGAAGATTCAGAAAACTTCCTCCAGGTTTGTTCCATCAAAAGCAGGACACGGGCCAGAAAGAAATCCCTGCTTTTGGCAGGCCAGTGATCAGAGCCCTGTGCTTCCTTCTCCACACCACTCTGAGGAAAGAGGAGGTGATGATCAAAACCACAGCTATATTGGTGTGGATGTAGGAGCAGGAAGGGGGCATAAGCTGTACTACTGCAACAGAGTAAGGGGTTAGTTTGCTTTTCCTTGGTATGCTGAAGAGGCTGTCTTGTACATGTTCAGCGTCACCAACCCATCCAGCAGTGTCTTGCTGTGTAGCCTTTGCAAGTCACCTACTGTAGGCTGAAAATCTTTAGCAATTTCATTAGATCCAGCACTGTAAAAAAAAGTCTGTATTTTACATAAAGCCAGCATTGAACAGTTTATAACTCTTCATCAACACAAAATTATTACTTTTCATAGTTTTTCCCACATACACATTTGAGTTAGGTTGATCAAACCATTTAAAACATCTTCTGAAAAACAGGATGAATACATATGGGAGTAAGCCAGCTCAGCATTAATCAGGCTTTGCAGCTCTGCTCTGCTCTTGGATTGCTGCACGTGATGTGGAAGAATAAGGTTGCCAGAAATCCTTTGTCAAAACCAGTAATTCTTAGCCACACCAGCAGCCACTCATCAGGTTCCAGATGCACCACATTCCTCCAGAAGCTTATTTTTCTTTTATTTTCATTCATAAATTTCCACGCTGACACTTGCAGGCACACTGAACGTCAAAAGGTAGTTATAAATATCCTGTGAGTCCTAAAAAAAACCTGACCAGTCTCAAAGCACTGGTGTTTTTTCTGGCCATTGGAGGTGGGATTCCCCTGCCCTACCCCTGACTCAGACAGTGCCTTCATCAAGGCCTCTGGCATGTCACTTAACGTTGCTGTTCATCTGTCACCAGCAGTGACTCTAACACAAGTGTAGCCCTCAGTCCTGTCCTGCAGATTAGCAGTGTAACACAAAGCACATCAGACATAGAAGGTATTCTGTACAGGTCAGGTATTACCAGGTGCCCTTCTTTACCACAGTCACTTCAATAAAGCTGGGACCTCAGAGAACCTGGACCCAAATACCACCTGTTTTGTCAGAGTTCTCATTTTCTCTGTGCTTGGTGCAGGTCTAAGGACAGACAAGTCTTTTCTGAGCCAGCAGGAGGGAAGCGAAGAGAATCATAGAATACTTTGGGTTGAAAGAAACCTTTAAAGGTCATCTAGTCCAACACCTGTTCCCTGCAGTGAGCAGGGACATCTTACACTAAACCAGGTTGCTCAGAGCTACATCCAGCCTGGTCTTGAATGTTTCCAGGGGTAAAGCATCCACCACTCCTGAGCAACCTGTGCCAGTATTTCACCACACTCATAACAAAACTTTCTTCTATATATTCAGTTTGAATCAACCCTCCTTTATTTTAAAACCATTGCCCATTGTCCTATCACAGCTGATCCTACTAAAAAGTCTGTCCCCACCTTTCTCATAAGCTGTCTTTAATTACTGAACAGCTGCAATAAGGTCTGCCTAGAACCCTCTCTTCTCCAGAATGAACAAGCCCAACTCTTTCACCCTTTCTTTTGACCCTTTATAAAATGGGTGCAATGCTTTACTTTTTCCAGTCTCCAGGGACTTCACCTGAATACTATGATTCATGGAGACTGGCTTGATAGTTTCATCAGTCAATTACCTCAGGGCTCTGTAATGCATTCTGCCAAGCCCCATGCGCTTATGTACAGGTTCCTTGCTTAGTCTCAAGCCTGATCTTCTCTTACAGTGGGAAGGATATTGTTCCTTAGTCCCTGCTTTGAGGTCCATCAACTCAAGGACTGTGGGAAGAAAGCTTGCCAATGAAGAGTTGTTAGGTATGCCAGTTGTGATGTAGCTAGGATGCACTTTCTCTGACCTTCCTTTTCTGGCTGACATACCTGTAGAACACATTATTATTATTCTTTGAATCCCTTGCCAAGTTCAGTTCCAGCTGCACCTTGGTCTTCCTGACTTCATCTCTACACGGCTGTGCAGCATCCCTATACTCTTCCCAGGACACCTATTCTTGCTTCCACTGCCTGTGCATTTCCTTCTAGTTTGATCAGCAGGTCTCAATTCATTCATGCCAGTCTCTTGCCTTCCTTTCATGATTTCTTACACCTGGGCATCAAGAGCTTTTGTGCTCTGTGGAAAGTGTCCTTAAAGATCTGACGACTTTGTTCTGCTCCCTTGTCCCTGAGGGCAGTTTCCCAGGGGGTCCTATTGCCTAACTCCTTGAACAGCTGAGATTTTGCTTGACTAAAATTCAGAGACCGGACTTTACTCCTTGCCTGTCCAATATTCCTCAGGACTGCAAACTCCACTAGTGCATGGTCACTGCAGCTCAGGCTGCATCCAGTTGTTGACATCACTGATTAGCTCACTTGTGTTGATTACCAGCTGGTTCAGTATCACGTTCTCTGTGGTAGGGCTGCCTATTACCTGACTTAAGAAGCTATCCTCAATACATTCTAGGAGTCTCTTGGATTACCTACAGTTCATTGTGCTACTTTTCTAGCAGACATTGGAATAGTTTTAATCTCCCAACAGGATGAGAGTCTGCAAAGCAGGATGCCTCCTGTAGCTGGAGTAAGAAGGCTTTGTCAATAAGCTCCTTGATCAGAAGAACACCAGCCACAAGGGTTCCTTTGTTGCTTTGGTCTCTAATTCTTACTCATAAACTTTCAAGCTGTTTGTGGCTATACTACATGGACAGTTCCTCACACTCTATATATTTCTTCATTTAGAAGCCAATCCCTCTACACCTCCTTCCTTGCCTGTCCCTTCCGATCAGCCCGTAGCCAATGTTTTAGTTGTTGCTAAGTAGCACTTGCCCTATGTCAGGAACTTTTCAGTCTCTCTTGCTCTGACAGTGAGGAGGGACACCAGAAGCCCGCAGGGAGCAAAGACAGAACACCTGACTTGAACTAGCCAAAGGTGTATTCCATACTGTAGAACATCATGCTCAGCGTGGAAGGTGGAGTTGCCTGGGAGCCACCAATGGCTGCTCAAGGATGAGCTAGGCATCAGTCAGCAAGTGGTGAGTGATTGCATTGTGCATCACTTGCATGACTCTGCTTCTATTTCTCCCTTTCTTTTCCATTATTATTATTATTGTTGTTATCATTGTTGTTGTATGATAATAATAATTATTTTATTTTACTTTTATTTCAATTATTCAACTGTTCTTCTCTCAACCCACAGGTTTTACCTTCTTCCGATTCTCTCCCCCATCCCACCAGAGGGGAGGAGTGAGCGAGCAGCTGCATGGTACTTAGTAGCTGGCTGGATTTAAACCATGACACCAATATTAAGCAGTTGAGGTTTTGGCAAGTGGACGTATTACTGTGTAATCTTTCATTTTTTTCAAATCTCACTAATTTTGTGTCCTTGTGGCAGTGAGATTTAAAGATACATAAAATTAAAACTCAAAGATTTAGCTGGCTCAGTTTTCAGTGTAATGTTGTAATTCACAACTATTGGTTTAACTTTTGATGAGTTTCCTGGAGAATCCCTCTTTGTTTCACTCAGTGACAAAAAAAGGTAAACAGAGGTACATGGCATCTTTATTTCTTTTCATCATCATTTACCTCTCCAGTAGATCTTGGTTTATTCTGTCTCTCTTTTTAATAACCAAATAGCCATAAACGTTTAAAAATCTCTCTATTCCTTTTATTTTCATTATTCCTTTTGAATAATATCAGGTAAGCCATCTGGCAGAAGACAAGAAGTGAATGTGAAATCCTACATTCTTGGTTTAGTTATGTTCTAAAACTTCAATATTATTTTTCATTACTTTTCTTCTGTATCCTAACATTTTGTTTGGACTCCCCACCTCTGCTGCCTGCTAAACAGAGCTGTTCATTGAGCAGTGGTGCTAGGATTACTTTTTTTTTAAGTGGTTGCAGTTGATTTAGGACCTTGTCATGTGTCTGAAAGGTTCAAGGTATTTGCCTCCAGTGTGCGCTGCTCTGCCTCTCTGTCTGCCTTAAGTTTCATCTCCCCGCGATTTGACTGAGCTTTGTGGGTTATCCCCAAATATCAGCCAACCTACATACAGCTGTCAGTTGCCAAGTTTACCCTTTCACATTTCCCCCTTTTCCAGGACATTAATGAATCAGATAAGTTGTATCAGCCCAGTTTGGCAAAATGGTTAGATATATGCTTGTTTGCTCTGTTCAGAGGGATGTTTGAGTGAGTGTCTGGCTCTGGGCTAATTCATACTGTGGGACTTCAGCACGTGCTTAAAGTTAAGCATGTGCTTAAGTGTTCTGCTCAACAGAAATGGGGTGGGCCTCAGTAGCACGAACTGGTTTTGTTGTTCATCTTTCCAGCATGTTAAAACATCAGTTCTTCTCTTTGTTTTGTTGCTTCATATGCACTTCCATAGCAGTGTCTGTGTTTTAATAGCAAAATTGCTAAATTTCCATAGTAACAGCTTGTAGGGAGAGTTTTCAATGATCTTCTTAAAGGAGTTCTTTTCTAATCTTTACTGTTTTCTAATATTTTATTTCTTACCTTTATTCTGACAGTTAGTCCAGAAAAATATAGAGCATTCAAAGAGGTGAACACATGTGAAACCACAAGAAACAAACCCGAAAAACTGGGAACAGATAAGTTTGTTGTTCAATCCACTCATATTTTAAATAGTCTTTAAATAGTCTTTTTCATTCCAGTTTCTAATGAATTAATTGTAAACTCGACACTCATGTTTAAACTCCAAAAAGCACTACCCTTTTCTGGGATAACTCCTCTTGAGCATGCCAGGTTCTGCCAAGGCAGACTCAGTTAATACACCACAGCCCTTTCTGAGGTAAAGAAATAGAAAATTACCTCTTCTAGAGAGCTGTTTCTATGTGTCTTTATATTTTCTAAAGCCCCACAATAGCTTAATTCCAGATTTTGTTTAATCCTTTGCCGAAAATGTACTCATTGAGAAGCTCATTGATTTTTATTACCTTCTCCAAGCACATTTGTAAGATTGGATAGTTGTTATTTCTCAAAAGATACCAGTGTAAAGGCAATGTTGTTGAGCTCTTTCTCTCAAGAATGCCTGACTCTGCGCTTTCTATGCACACAAACATTCCTAGTTAGGCTGGTAAGGGCAGGCTCATCAGTGCCTGAGGTCAATAGCTCCTCTAAGTCTTCCCTGCTTTGTCTGATATTCACCCTGTGATTGAATGACAATGAAAAAACATGCTTGCATGCTTTTAGCTAAATCCAAAAGGCAATACTGACATGAGCAACTTTCATTCAAGCCTGGAAGGACTCTTGGTGAGGCTGTTTATTGTGAGTGTGATTTGGGTAGTTACACAGTCATGACTGTGAAACAGGAATGGTAATCTTTTGGATATTGATTTTGTATGGGGGAACTCCTGAAAGCCAAAGAGTTGTATCAAGGGGAGCTGCTCAGAAAACAGAGATTTCTACATCTGGCAATATTGGATTTCATGTCTATAAAGCAAAAATGATATTATGCACATAACAAAACATAAACACATTGTAAAATGCATTTCAGCCCAGATTCCAAACACATTGAACACTGCATGATTTAATGGTGGATAAAGTCAGAAATATCCCAGTGGGGGGAACTACAGACTCCAAAATGACAGCTGCTATCATTCCAAAACAAGTAATTGTTTATAAATGAACATTTTTCATGATAAATTATTGAATTACATGAAAATCAGATGACTGCCTGCTGCCAAATTTGTTTTCAGTTTCACAAGACAGAATGGAATGTGCTGCAGACAGTGAGTAAAATTGAAAGCTGCTGGTCTTTTCCCACAAAAAGTTGATATTTTCCCTTAGACATTCCCAGTATCTCATAAACCTACAAAATAGTGGTCCTGGGGAATGGCTATCTAGCTAGATATCCAAAATATTTTATGTATATAGGATTTCAGGGAATCTCTGCCTAATCTGAGCCAGTTGTAGTGTAAGTTGCTATTTCATATTCATCTTATATTGATTTCTAGTTCAAACCCTCAGAGTCCCAGTATCTGTGAACACCGCTAGCTCTTGCAGGAACACTCTCAGACATTTTTAATTATTGCATTTCTCTTTTTTGTTCTCTCTTACTTGCATTTGAATCATTTGAAAATACACTTTTCTTTATACATTTTGGTCTTGTTTCAGTGGAAAGTCTTTGCTTTCCCCTTGTTTTTTGAACACGGCTGAAAATAACCTCAAGTGGCCGTTTCAGCTGAAATCCTTGCTGGAGTAAAGTTTCCAGCACAGCTAGACTTTCTTTTCTGGGAGCAAGATAGTCAAGACTGTAGAGTCTAGCTGATCATTAACAGCATTTTCAATCTGAAAAGTCCTTCCTCAGTCAGCTGGTGCATGTACAGGGACTAGTTAGTGCTGGTGGCACAAACTCTCTGCTGGAAGCAAAATGCCATGAGTAATCTATCGTGTCCCGGAGATCCACTAGTGCAGCTGAGCCAAGTCCTGTAACTGCAGCCTTGGCACCAGATCTGAATTTTAAAAGGCAGCACAGCTGGATCACATTTCTTCACACAGCCTCATGTAGCTTCCTGACTGATGCAGCATCTGGATCTTCATTGCATCCTGCTGTCAGGTAAGCCAAGTGACAGTAAAGCCATGAGCACATCTCTGCTTCCCCAACAGAGAAGTATAACTGGTCCCCATCCAACACTGGGAAATTGCAGGGGCAAAACTATAACAGCCAGAAAGAGTGCAATCATAATTTCCCTGTTAAAATCTTTCAGTTGGTCTCAGATTGTGGCTCAGAGACCACCTAAACTGGGAATTGTACCTTTGTGGTCAAAAAACCCTATATTAACTTTTCCATCTCTTCTAGCAACTTTTGAACCCATTAGTACTTCTGGCCACTGTAGCATCTTATGGAAACAAGCTCCTTGCTTTAACTACACACTATAGAGTAAAGGATGCTCTTTGCTCAAACCTAGAAGCAGATATCTATGATTACACATATATATGTGCGTGTGATTTTATATATATACATATATACATATATGTATACCCTCACAATTTGTGTATCGTATGTCTCTTAAAGGTTGGCTTGTTTGTCTGTGCCTTCTGCCAGAAAAATAAATGAGAAATGAGAAATTTAATCAAATTAAGGCAGTTTTAAGAAGAAAAGCTTCTTTGTTTTTTCCCCATCTGAACTTTGCCTTCATGTCCTTCTGTACACTAAACTCTAGATTCTGCTGTATATGAAAATGGTCTAAATCACTGTGGTTTCTACTGCAGACAGTGTGATTAAGAATGGAAAACCAGGTCAGGCAGTAATGGGAAGTTAATGGTATATCCACAAGCTTATGACAAGAAGATAAATAATGTCTGTCTCAGACATCTGACTGTCACAGAAGCAAAACTCAAATGTATATGATGGTGGATGCAGACTCCCTCTGCCTTTAAAGACCAAAAGCTGAGGTCTTTTGGCCACTTCTCTCCCCATCTTTTTTCCTCTTTTTCTTCTTTTTTCCCCCATTTTTTCCACATTAAATTGCCTCAAAAATCACTTTCTAGAGAATGGTCATGCCATAAGCGAATTCTAATGTTATTGTGTCAGACCCTGGTGATACAAATCTCTTCACAATTCAGGCATTCACTACTTAAATAGTTTTTTCTCAGCAAAAGCTTGTATGTGATGACCCTGCCTGTCAGTTGCTTCTGGATATGGCATTCAGCTGCTTTTGATGTTTTTGTTTTTTTTTTTCTCAGAGCCATTTGAACAGATCACCTTGTGATGAGCTTCAGATGTAGGCAAACCCGCTGGCTTTCACTGATACAGGCAGCAGGCCCCAAGCCAACAGATTCCTGTCAGACTGCGCAGTACAGGGCTGGATAAAGAGGGCGTAGTTTCTCCATAGGGAAGAGAAGTGAAGCACAGAAGTGGACTGAAGCTTTTAGTCTTTCTGATCCATAGATAAGAACCTCACAAACCTTAGTCAAGGTTATTCACCTTGGATTATAAAGAAACAAAGAACATCTTTGGATCCAGAGATAATCAGTCCCAAGAATCATGTTAAAGCAAGTAATGATTAGAAGAAAGTCCAGTTATTTAATTGCAGGGGGACAAGGGCTACTGGAATTGCACATTTGGCATTTAGATGCTTTCATCTTTTCATGACTATGAACAGTTCACTCAAACCAGGTTGTGGAATGTTAATTTGTGCCTCATCAATACTAACGGACCAGGAATTATGACATGTTTTATGTTATCATTCATTTGAAACAGATAGTTTAGATTTCAGCCACAAGCTAAAGTTTACATATATTGTATTTATTACAAACAACAGTGAACACTTAAGAGCCATTATTTTAAATCTAAATGACATTGTGTTTAGTATCCATTTCCTCTGGCTCTACAATGTGCAGCCTGTGGAGTCTGTCATCTTTCCTTGGAGTTCTCCTGGATGCGAAGTGACAACTCCTCACAAGTTACCAGAAACAAGAGAAAATGCGGAGCCCCACTCCAATGAGCTGTTTCACATTACAAGAATTGACAATGTGCATCTGCCAGAAGAAAAGCAATGGAGCTTGAGAAGGGAATAACATGCAGTAAATCCTTAGCTATTATCAGTGTTGATGAAACTGAGTGGGAAGGATGGTATTTAAACAGAAAACACAGGAGGAAACACACTGAATCAGTGGGTGAGCCCCTCGTGTACCAGAACTGAATGATGCTTCTGAAAATCTTGCCAGTCTCCATTTCATAGACAATATTGTATCTGGAGACACAGCTCGTGCAAGGAGCATCAGATGGCTGTGGCAGCAGAGGGAAAGGGCTGTGGTTCCTACCCTGCTCTCACCATCATCCATGGCTAATCTCCATGAGAGCCCGTATGGCAAGCATGTGCTTCTGCTTCCCCAGCCCCTCCTGCACTGTGGCTAAGCACATGCAAGTGTGGAGGAGATAAACCATCACATCCCCATGTGTAGTCAGGAAACCATGTATAAACAGATGCACCAGCCAGGGCCAGCATCAGCCTCCGTGAGCAAAAGGTGTGAAATGAGGCATCATATCCCAGTCCTATCCTCTCACTGCAATCAGCCTTCCCAATAACAGAAGACCTGGTTAAAGGCTTCCAGCTTACCTGCTCCTTTTACCTCCTTGCCAAAACCCAGCCACAGACAATACTCTTTTCTCAAGGGCCATGGGTGCTAACAGGAGAGGAACAGGTTACATACCTCCACCTTACAAATGCTTGACCAGTGAACCCAGAACCTTCAATTCTAAGTTATTCCTGGTTTAATAACGTTTTTGAAGGAAGGCACTAGTGGGTTATCCTCCCAGTGTAGGGGAGCTGTTGTGCTAGTCAAGTTGGAGCAGTCCTTGCCCCCTCAGTGTTCATAATGTGAAGAAGTGTAAATTAACTGCAATACAATAGGTCTCAGTATGCTGCTTCAAGTGGAAATAAAACAAGTAATTTAGAGAGTTTTCAGGTGCTTCATATTTTCATTGTCGGCTTTCTACACAAATAAAATGGCTTAAACTATTATTCAGTCTCTACTCAGAGTATAATTTTGACATTCGGAAATCTGATTTCGTGATCAGAAACACATGTAGAATAGCGTTTAGAAGTCAGCAAAGACTCCAAGAATGATTTTATTGGGAGCTTGGGTATGCCCTTCAGAGTAATTGGGACATGGAATGTGGAAGTAGTTTTTACAGGAAAATAGGGATAAGGCCTCCTGTAGCCAGCCCCAGGCAACGGAGTGAGTAAAATATCAAGAAGAATTCACATTCAACTTGATAATAAGGTTTCCGAGCACGTTAATTAAATGAAGTCTCACATCCCCAGCCCTGTTGTTTTAAACATTTTAAGGCATTAACATTGCGTAATAGAAACATAATTTCCCCTCCCTCCAGATGCTTACACTAATCTGATTTTCCTAGCTGTTAGCTTTAAACTTTCTATGAACATGAAAACCTACCCTTTCATCAATGCTGTTGTATTTTTCCCCTCCATTCTTCCTTAATACTCCTTTCGGGTACTAATTTGCAACAGTGGTTTTTAAAACTGAATTCTTCAACTGGGACAGCCTCACTGTTTATCCTCTGCTGAGGCACTATTTTCCACAGCCTGGATTTAAAGGAAGACAATGGGAAAATGGCATCCATTTCATCCTGAGGGTCTGAGCCTTCCTGGCTAGAACAGAGATTTAGGCAGCAAGGTACAGCCAGAGGAGACCTCATACATTTATATTGCATCTTTCTGCTCTTTAAGATACTGATTTAACTGGGAGTAAGTTGCTAAAATCCCTTTTGGGACGCAAGAGTGCACATCTTCTGACAGTGGAGCGCTGTGCAGTGACTCAGGTTTGGACTGAGAGACGGTGACTGGCCAAGGGCAATTGGGTGTGCTACAGTTGTTGTCCTGGTTTCAACTCTAGCAGTTATTTTTTTAATCCTTCCTAGTAGCTGGTGCAGTGCTGTGTTTTGGCTTTATTCTGAGAACAAGGCTGTTCTAACAACTAAACCAATGTTTTAGTTGTTGCTCAGTAGCGCTTACCCTGATCAAGGACTTTTCAGTCCAGGACTTCACATGCTCTGCCAGTGAAGAGGGGCACAAGAAGCCAGGAGGAAGTGGAGACAGGACACCTGACTCAAACTAGCCAAAGGGGTATTCCATACCACAGCATATCATGCCCAGTATAGAAACTGGGGGCAGCTGCCCAAAAGGCCCAGATCACTGCTCAGGTCAGGCTGGGTATCGGTCGGCAGGTGGTGAGCAATTGTATTGTGCATTAATTGTGTTTATTATTTTTTAATTCCTTTCCTCTTTTAGCTTTATATTCTCTCCCCTTGTTATTTCCCTTTTCATCATTATTATTACTAGTAGTAGTAGCAGCTTTATATTATACTTTAGTTATTGGACTGTTCTTATCTCAACTCTCAGGGTTTACATCCTTTAGATTCTCCCCATCCCACCTGGAGAAGGGGTAAAGGGGAAGCTGCAGGTTGCTGAGTTATCAGCTGGGCTTAAGCCACAAGATATTTATCTACTGAAAGCTACACAGCTGGCAGGGAAGTCACCAAGATCCCCTGTGTTCAGCCTATTTGCTTAGCATTTCTCCAGGAAGAGTATCCTGAAGATCAATGTCTGCGGGTTCAGGGTTCATTCCAAATCCAGGAGCAGAAAGGTCCTGCTACCAGTTTATGGCCAAGAAAACCTACACATGGAAAAGTTTGGCAAAACCCATATCTTCCTTGTTAAGTTAAAAAAAGTATGGTGTGAACACAACAGTATATATATATTAGTCTCTATTTTCTAGTCCAAAGTACCTTGGTTCTCTCACAGGAACAAGGCCATGCTGGTGATGAACAGACCAGGATCCCCATACTGTGTTTGGCTGAGATAGCATTAACTTTTTTCATAATAGCTTGTATGGGGCTGTATTTAGGATTTGTGATGAAAACAGTGACAGTAACACAGGTATTTTTTAGTTATTGCTGAAAAGTGCTTGCACAGCACCAATGTTTTTTTGCTTCTCACACTGCCCTGCCAGAAAGTAGGCTGGGAATCCACAAGAAGCTGGCATAGAACAGAGCTGGGACAGCTGATCCCAACTGACCAAAGGGACATCCTGTAACATATGATATCATGTTCACCAATAAACTTGGGAGAGTGGAGGTTGGTGGGGCCTGCTGCTGCCTGGGGACTGGCTGGGCATCAGTTGTTCGGTGGTGAGAAATTGCTTTCTTTTGCACCTTTTTCTCAGTTTTGTTGTTTGTTTGCTTGTTTTCACTCTGTCTTTGCTTATTGCCTTCCTCCCTTTTTTTTTTTTTTTTAGAAAATATTACACAGTGTTTATCTCAACCCACAGGTTTTCTCACTGTTACCCTTCTTTTCCCCATCTCATTGTGGGAGAATTGAGCAAGCAGCTGTGTGGTACTTAGCTGCCTATCAGCATTAAACCACACAATCCCCAAATTAAAACTGTGTTAATAAAGCCAGAAGCTTGTTTATGACCCATGATCATTAGCTGTCTGTAATCTTCAGTTGTTACATTCTCCCCACTGCAGTCTTGGCCTATGCCACTCTGATTTAGTGAGAAGATATTTTTCTCTATGGATGTGAGACACTTCATATGGGCTGACCTTGGAAGCAGAGCTAGGTCCGTGAGCCATGTTATTTGTACTTGTAGCTGCAGATTCAGTCCCAGATTTGTTCCCATGTCAGAGTGTTGGGATCCCAAAAACTTCATTGTCACTTCCAGCCCGTGAATGCTTCTGGTGCTCAATTTTCCCTTAGCTCTCCAAGGAGCTGAGAAAAGAAGCACTCAGTAAGTGAGATCAAGGGTCCCTCTCTTCTAATTCTGTACTTTGTGCAGATAGCCTGGTGGAAGTTTCCCTCTGAGCTTTACACATGGCCAAGCATGAGCATGAACCTAACTCTACACTCAACCATCTGTCTGTCCATAACTCTCAACAGCTCTTGTGCAGGCTCAGGGCCTGAAGTGTCCATGGTCTGGTACTGATTTGTTGCGGGACAAATGTATTTTAGAGTATTAGCCCCATATCCCTCTCCCAAATTCATTAATTGTAAAAAGAGCCCTGTTTGCTTTGTTTCTAAGCTAGGCCATACTGGAAGAACTACACCAGAGTTTTCCTGCAGGAAGTCCTTGGAGCTTTTCAGGCATGTTTCAAATAAGATGCAGACATATTTTACTTTTGAATGCCAATATGGATAAGGTAGTTGTATAGGAGGCCCTGTTCTTCTCCCACTGAAGCCAGCTCTAAAATCTTCTGTAATACGTAAGAATGCAGGTTTGATTTATATTTTATTTGGAAAAGCTGTGAAAGCAAGGCGGTGAAGTGATTTGTCTCATTTAAGAATCAGGTCAGTAGCAAAACCCAGTCTCAGTCCCCTGGGTTTCAAATTTTTTCAGTTGCCTTCTCAAATGGGGTTAGACTTTAATGGCCAATCTGCAAGTGGCATGGGTTTACATGAAAAACTTTTTCCCAGCCTAGGTAAACTCTTCAAAGAGACCTCAGCAGCAAGAGATCACACTTGATACATTAAAAGGGGTTCAGGTGTGAGGTATGGAAAATCAGATTTCTAAGAGACTTGTTGGTCAAATAAATTATAACGGAAAAATACAATTAATAACATTAGTGGAATTGGAGAGTTTCTCACACAGTACTACAGGCATAACCTCATTAGCATTTTTAGAGCCATAAATCTGCTTTGTCTCACTGAAATGAAAGAAGAAATTCCTTCCACTGTGGTGGTAAATGCTTCATTAAATGGATTAGGAAACCCAAAGCCCTTCAACAGTTGTATCTGGTGAAGAATGTAATGAGCATCAAGAAGGGCTTCTGCAGGCATACCAACAGCAAGAGGAAGACTAAGGAAAAGGTGGGCTCAGGGCTCAGTGCTGAATAGGGTAGATCTGATGACAACAAACATGAAGAAAGCTGGGATGCTCAATGGTTTCTTCCCTAGTCTTTACAGGTAAGACTACTCTTCAGGAATCCTAGGTTCCTAAGACTAGTGGGAAAGTCTGTAGCAAGGAAAACAAGCACAGTGAAGGTCAATCTTGTTAAGGAACACTTTAAGAAACTGAACATACAGAGGTCCATAGAACCTGATAGGATGTGTTTGTGACTGGTGAGAGAGCTGGCTGATGTGTTTTGCAAGGTGGATCTCATTTACCTTTGAAAGGCCAAGGCATACAGGCAAAGTTTCTGCAGAGTGGAAGAGATGAAGTGTCACTCCTATATTGAAGAAAGGCAGGAAGGAGGATCCATGGAACCACAGGCCCACCTCAGTCACTGGGAAGGTGATGGAGCAACTACCCTAGAAATCACTTTGCAGAAAAGGCCCTGAGGGTCTGAATGGACACCAAGATGACCACGAGCTAGCAATGTACTCTTGAGACCAAAAAATGACCAACAGCCTCCAGAGTGGCATTAGGAAGCATGTTGCCAGTAGATTGAGGAAGTTGATTCTTCCTTTCTGCTCAGCACTGGTGCAACACATCTAGATGGTGTGTCTAGGTTTGGGCTGCCCAGAAGAAGAGACACATGGATATAGAAGGCTACATGGAGACCTCATAGCAGCCTACAAAGATGCTGGAAAAGGACTCTTCATCAGGCACTGTAGTGATAGGACAAGGGTAATGGGTTCAAGCTTAAAACGAGGAGATTCAGGTTAGATATAAGGAAGAAATTCTTTACTGTGGGGGTGGTGAGGCACTGGAATGGGTTGCCCGGGGAAGTTGTGAATGCTCCATCACTGGCAATGTTCAATGCCAGATTGGACAGAGCCTTGGATGACGTGGTTTAGTGAGAGGTGACCCTGCCCATAGCAAGGGGTTGGAACTAGATGATTTTAAGGTCCTTTCAAACCCTAGCCATTCAATGATTCTATGATTCTAAGTTCACTATGATGTTTAAGGAACTGGCTCATTTGTCATACAATGAGAGACTGAGAAAGCTGGGACTGTTTACCTTGAAGAAGAGAAGGCTCAGGGGAAATCTTATCAAAGTGACAGGACACAGCAGAGTTTTCTATACTGCTTTTATCACCTGGCAGACCATTTCATCATTTGGAACAAGGCCTATATCATGGGCACAGTGTTTCTACTGAAGAGTTACTAATTTCTGACAAGCAGTACTTCAATTGTAGGAGTCGATGTTTATCTTCTGTGCTTGAGACACAAAGCCTAAGAATACAGCACAGCATATGGTAATGCAGAATATAGAAAAAACTGTTGATTACCATTTGCATTGTTAGTCTCTTCGTTTCAAGAAAAAGAACTTCAGCAGTCATATCCAACTGTATTATCCCCCATTACATTATAAAATAGTGAGACAATTTCACAAAATAGATTAACAATCATAGTATTGTTAATACTATGTATTAACATATAGTTAATAGCATATTAACTATATATTTGTTAATATACTAATATATTATACTAGTATATTAACTATATTAATATATATTAATATATTATGGTATATATATATGGTATATATTATGGTATATATATGGTATATACACTATATATATGGTGCATACATATAGTATAATATAGTATATATTGCTGCATAAAATTGCTGTAATTGTAGAGAGATCTGTATTTTGGATCATATATTAATGTAAAAACTCCAAGGTGGTTTCCCTTACCACCACTACTTTGTCTTTTAGGCTTCTGGACAAGTTGTTGCCTGAATAAATGCATTTCCTTCCTCTGAAACTGTGTAATATGAAATGCTATGTTGCTAGTATAAAATATATGTTGTTCAGATGGAGATTATTATTCCGACAACAGCATACACAAAGGTATCATTGTACATGACCTTTCAGTGGGTAATGTAATATAATGGCAATATGGTATGCAATGGGCACAAAGTGAAATACAGGAAATTCCATTCAAACATTAGACAAGAACTTATTTACTGTGAGGGTGATTGAACACTGGAACAGGTTGCCCAGAGAGTTTATGAGTATCTATTCCTGGGCATATTCAAAACCAAGGTGATCACAGCTCTGAGCACCCTGCTATAGCTGGCCATGCTTTGAGCACAAAGTTGAACTAGATGATCCCAGAGGTTTCTTTCAACATCAGCTATTTTGTGATTCAGTGAAAAGATGTGATTAGATTTTAGCGATGTCTGAAGAGGAGGATGCTGCAAATCTCTGTGCACCAGCTACCCAGAACCAGCTGTGCAACAAGACCAAGACTGTTTCCTTGTAAATGAGAAACCTTAAAGAGTTTATGAACTACTATGTCTGAAAGTGCCCAGATCAGACCCAGGCACACATGCTGCACTGGTTTCTACAGAAAAGGACATGGGACTCAGTGCAGTGATGAATCATGGCTTGACCCAGTCAGAGTAATGAAAGGATCAGATCACTGGGGACATCACACCAGAGTGCAGGTGCACTTCCAGAGTCCTACCACATTGCATCTCCAAAGGTCCCTTCTGGACTGCTACAACCATCTGTGCTTCTATCAGCATAGCACTACTGTATTTAGGATGAGAACTGAAGATCAGAGTGAGAGCTGTGCAGTTTCCATTCCTGGAGGCTTTCAACTGCCTCAGACTGGATAAAGCGCTGAGAAAGCTGGTCTGACCTCAGAGTTGACCCTGCTTTCAGCAAAAAATTTGGTATAGAGACCTCCTGAGGTCCCTTCTAGCCTGAGTTACCCCACAGTCCTATGAACGGCCCCTCTCCTTCACAGGGATGCTGGATGAATTGCAGAGCTACCCAGGTTAGCACAGCAGTGTCCTCAGCAGATGCCCTGAGCAGTCAAGGGTATGTTCAAGCACCATGACACTGGTACTTACCTCTCAGGTTTTCCTCTGGGCTTTGGGGCATGCTGGCATTGGCAGGGACAGTTACCCTGTGGCTGAAGGTCCAAGCACTAAACACTTCCTGATTTTCAGGGACACTCTTCATATCAAACTCGCTGGATGCGTGTTGCTCACCAAAGGGTGGGTGCATGGGTAGCCCCCACCCCAGGTCTGAGTGTCTCAGCAGCGCCCACCTCGAGGAATGTTTCACTGAAGTGATTGTCTCCTGCTGGCTTGTCTGGGCCTGCAGAGTGAGTCCTGCTGACCTGTTAGTACTCACAAAGGTCTCCCTGTGATTATTTTTTGTCTGGGAAAGTGGCTTCCATTGTTTCAGCTTATTTATTTATTTCTTTTAAATGAGCATTCCACTTTCAGTTCTGGGCAGAAGTCAGAAAGGAAGCGTTTTAGCTTTTTCCATCAAAAGCCTTAGGCTGCATTCCCTGGTGGGCGACAACTTTCAAAGGTTTAATCCAATTCAGATTACTTAAATTAAAGTTACTACATGAACCCTTCTCACCCCACAGCCTGCTCCATTCTTTTGCACAAGTACATAGTGCTATGTGTTCAGAACAAGCCTCATGAAAAGGTTATATTAATATTATTACCATCCTTTCTCCTACAACTTCACCAGGAGCTAGAGTTCATATATTTTTTCCTCATCCAGAATTCCTCCTTAAACCCTCAAGAGATTTGTGTGAACAAAATCAAAATCCCGAAGATTCTTAAGAAAGTAGTTTCATTTCCACATGCTTTGCATGTGTGTAATCAGATCTTTCAAAATTGGTTTGAGATACCGGACAAAATGTTCCTCACTAATAACTGGTCTTACACAGCAGAGGTTTCTTTTGAAGTACCAAGCACGGATACATGATCCTATTTAATGACAGCACTTTAAATTACAGGCTGGTTAATTCTATGTGAATTCTTCTCATCTGTTTCATATTTCTCGTACACATTACTGTAAAACAAGCTGTACCCATTTCTGTCAGTGAAACCACTGTCCTAATCTACCATTTTTCTTAGAATCTGATAATAATGGTTAACTTTACCTCAAGAGAAAAACCTACAGGCAAACATGTCACACACAGCACAGTTTGACTAAGAACAGATACATGCCACTGGTCATAAAGGGTAAACACTTAAGACATTTAACCCAGCTGAGCGGTACTAAATGGAAGGCAGTGGTCATCTGGCTTTTGAATCACCTAATTGACATGTCAGAAAATAAGCATTTTATTGGCAGAAGGTGATTGCAGAGAAAAGTCATTTTTCATTTAAATAGCCAGATATTTCCCTTCCTCCTTCCCTTTGTATTTGCAGCGTGGAAGAACATTTTAAGAAAGCAAAAACCACAGTTTGTTTTATTAGTTTTGCCCACACAGCTTCCTTCTGATAGTGATTTTCTTGACTGCAATCATCTGCAGAGGATTCCAGCATGGAAAAGTTTCCAAATTATGTTTGCTTTCAACATTAATAACTGTGAATGTCTTTTGAACTGTTAGGAGTCAGCTATCCCTGCTGAAGCTGCGCTGCAGAAGCATCATGAAATGCAGTGGCAATTCTTGCTCCGAAAAACCACCCAGTCTTACCTCAGTGTAGTTCCACTGGAGTTGCTCTCTCAGGTTCTGTTTGGTACCAGTTGCCACTGGATGATGGGAAGAGGGGCTCAAAGCATTAACTCTGTTATTCTTACAAAATCCTACTCTCAAAAGCAGTTTCATGAATATTCCAGTCCAGGGCTGTGAGTTTTCATTTGGGTTGTATGCACCAGCTTCCTTCGTCAGCTCTCCTCAACCATAGCAGCACCTTCCTATAAGGATAGAAGGTAGAAGATAAAGACATCTGAGAGCTGCTATCAGCCCTGCCAGAGTCTCCTTGAAGGAACAACTGCCAACTCTGGGGACACGCGCCAACACTGCAACATCAGACTCTCCCTATGCCAAAAAGCCACTTGGTTTGACCTTTAGCCAGATTACCCTGAGGACAGGCAAGGATGAGTGCAAAGGGTAACAAGCCATCACCACGGGTTGTAGTGTTTGTCACAAGGCCTGGATTCACACCACATTGTCCTAGGCACATATCCCCGTATCTGCTCAAAGAGGAAAGACAATCCACCAGAGATCATTAGGTGGGAGAATTTGGTCCGTAGGTCCACTGCTGAAGGAGAGATGACCCTGCTGCTGTCTGCCATTGCACTGTCTTTCCCATCACTAGGGTCTAGGGCAGCACTGTATCCTGCCAGATCACTAGGCTTGCCAGATGTGGTCCCTATTGTTTGCCCCACCACTACAGGTTTCCCTGCAGACGTCCATGACATGTAAAATACCACCACCCATGGTGGCAATGAGCATCCCCTGGAGGAGAGGTAGATCCAGGGTGAGACAGACAAGTTTGTGTCCCAGGGGAGAGCACATGGACTGGCACCTGCCATGGAAGAAGGCTAAAGGTGAAGACAGAGTGTGAAGGTGGTCTTGGAAAGGAACATCTCACCTTTGTCTGGGTGCCAGTTAGCTGGGGATGCTGGGGCAGGTCAGCCCTTAGCATTCCAGGGAGTGGAGGCTGCCCGGCTGCAGTCCTCTGTGCAGCTCCTCTTCCTCACAACAGCACAGCTGCAGCTATTTAGAAGCCCCTGGTTTTTGAGGCTGGGCCAGAGACTTAAATTAATACTGCCTGGGAGCACACTGCTCAGGGCAGTCAGTCTGGAAAGTCACTCTCTGTGGAGATAAAGGACTGCTTCCTCATACTCTGAGACAAATTTGCAGATCTTGATCTACATAGGGTCTTTCCTGAGCAGTACTGTTAAGATGCTCTGCTGATAAGGAAAGGTAAACTGGTTTTTATCCTTCATATCTTGCCATGATGGTGCAACATAACACCTCTTGCTTTTGGAAGCAACGAAGATCAGTTAAAACACTTTGTAGCACCATACAGCAAGCCCTTCCATTCATGTGCTGTCCAGACTGTGTTTGTGGCATTCATCATCTTTTTTGCCCTTGAAGCTACTAAGAAATGAAATCGACTTTGTTTTATTTTGCTTTAACACACACGGAAAAGAAAATAATTGAAGGCTACTTATGTTCATAAAGCCCTGACTCATCCTTGGATGCTATAGCAAAATATTCCTACAGGTGAAATGGAAGACTTTTACATGTGTGGTATTGGACCACTGGTCCCGAATGCTTTGTTTAAAAGATGAAGAGGAGTTGTTAGAGCTATCACCATTTTCCTTGCTCCTTGCATGGCCTGTTTTATAATGTGCTGAGTCAGAAAGGCACTTGAATATGTGCTCAGTTGGAATCGAGTGAGACAGTAGCCATGCTGGCATCAATACAGCAATTTATTTTTAGGATTAGAGTATTGAGTGTGAGTTTTATTTTCAGAAGAAACATCCAATAATAGAAATGACTGTCGTTTTTTTTATTCCCTTCAAATTTATCTAGCAAAAGGAAAAATATTATGAGTGTCTGAGACAATTGCTATTTTAAGAAGCATTTAAGGAGGCTTTTTTGCTAAACAAAATACGAGGTTCAAGTCAGTGACAAAGGGTTATGAACAGAGAAATAAACAATCATTGCCTAGGTAAAATGTTACCACAACAATCAGAGAAAAGGCCCTTTAAAACATCATCCTACTACTTGTTACTAATATTCAGTGTTATGAATACAACACAGTACTGCTAGGTGATTTACTCAGCAAATATCTAAATGATCACCCTGCCCTGGAGAGCTCCAGCACCACAGGCTCTCAAGGTTTCCTCTGGAAACAATGTGTTTTCTGAACTGGACAGGGAGTTCGACCATTCATCCTCTTTCCACCTAACCATAATTCTTCTCTAAAATATGTTATAGCCACTTGGAAGGGGAAACTTAAACAACAGGTATG